>OMKR01110728.1:4896-24325 GCA_900302355.1 Cyttopsis rosea | reverse complement strand
AGTTAATTACGATCTGTCAGTCACCAAACTTAGACATAGACTTAGATAAGTTGTATCTTATCTTAATATAATTATTAATGAATAATGAATTATTAATTAAATTGTATTTTAAAAATTTTATTCACATCATTTTAATGTATCATCTTTTATTATATAATTTCATATTGACCTTACCAAAATGTCACTTAATAGCTGAGATGGAAGGGTAAAAATGGACCTTTTATCATCCGGAAAATCCACAAAAAAGGGTGAGCGAAAACCTACTCACTTCATCAAAACCAGAAGTCTGCTACCTCCGGTGAGAAAAAGAATATTTTTTGTTTTATTTCTCCTCTAACCTTTCTACCCTTTCAAGAAAATAGGCAAAAAAAAAATCTAATTTCACACACACACATTTTCCGATACCCATTATGCATCTAGCGTGAACAGACTTAGACCCACTTTGACTGGTGAATTTGCCGCACTACTGAGATTTGATTTGGCTCAGGTGGTTGAGGGCTAATCCCGCTCATGTTGTAATTTTTTTAAGAATAATTTCAGGACTTCACAGATTTTTTTTAAATCATTAAATGAATATCAGTGTTGCTCTCTGCAAATATTGATAACGGGAGCCGAGTGCCGGCGCGAGCAGGCTGGTTGGCCTTTAATGAATGCTTATTGATCTTCAATCAACACTTTTCAAAGTAACGTTGCGGCAAAGTTCAAGCTTTGACGTCAAACGCATGGAAGCAATTTCATATTTTCTGCTCAGAAAATGCAATTTTTATATAATCTTACTGATTTGATGATGAATATAAAATAATGAAACCATTCATTCATTCACACTGCTCTACACCATGGTCAAAATCAATACCATTTGTGCGTGGTCGCCTTGATTGACTGGTCTCTCATTCATGTTGTCCTTCCTCTGACAAATTTGCCCAAATTTAGAAATTACTGGCTACATTTCCTGCCAAGATGGCGACGAGCGTGAATGCAAACTTGTGGCTTCAAATCTTGACAGAGGAATTTTCTCCTAGTCTATGATATGGATGCACACTTATAGAAGAGATAGAGCAATAAAGACTAAGAGAGGCTGTGTTTTGCAATTTACACAGTGTGGCACTGTCATTTACTAGATTTTCAGCCTTCAGCTGCTGTCGTAACATGTGATGGAACAATGTACGTATGTTCCCCAATGCCTGAGATGGACAGCTGAGCAATACTGTACCTATATTGCAGAAGTAATAGGGTCTACTTCTGTATCTGTTTGTCAGAGGCCTGGAGGTGAATTGGCATAGATCAATTTACCATCGCACATACTACATTCCATATGTACACTCACTCAACTTTAAAATGCAATACATCTTTCATCAAGTGCGGGATTTGATAGTTTTGCCCTCAGTGTGAGGGCTGCGTAGGTCCACCTATCCATCCGTTTTTTTAACCCACTTGGTCCAGTTCAGGATCATGGTGATAGCCCAAAATGTTTGATTTCAGAAGACCTACGGAAGTGAGCTATGTGGGCAGAAATACCTGTACAAGGAGAATAAGATAGACAATCGACTGTCTTCAAAACTCCTTCCACTGTGAAAATTTCCAAAGGTTTGTGTTCCATTGTATGAACCCGCTGTCAACTGTTTGTTAGTTTAGTGGGTTTGTTGATTTATTTTCTGTATGTAAATTACTGACTCAAAAATGTGCACCTGCAAGTTGTTCACTACGGCCTCAAGGAAGTGACATGATATAGTGTCAAAACGAGACAGCTGAGCTGCTTTCGGGGTCATTAAATCACAACTTTCCCACCCTGTAGCCATTCACATTTGTTCTACATCGCCATCATAAAAGTTACTGATACGGCTCCACACCCAGATGTTGTAGCCATTTTAATGCCGTGGCATTTAATTAGTAGATGGAAGAGCAGCTTTTTGTCAAGAAAGAAAGGAGTTCCATGTTAAACTCTAGTACCTTCGACATATGAGCACGAGGTACCCATTCATAGACCTAGGTGTGATACCGTTGGACATTCTTGAACATTGTACATACTTTGAAACTACGTATACTACTTAAGTAAGCACAGTTGTTATGGAGGTTTCCTTGGCCTGGCCCACTTTCAACATGTCTTACTCACCATTGAGCACAACCAAGCAAGATATGCTTAAATGCATTTTATTTAATCTGGTGATAAAGCACAGAACAAGGGTGTTTGAGGCTGTGCAAGGCCTGTATAAAGAGTATTAACTAGTGCTGTCAACATTAATGTGTTAATTTTGTAATTAATTTGAAAAATTTTATGTGTATGCAAATGTATGCAATTAACACAACTGTGATTTGTTTACGCTCTGTTGCGATTACTTCCTGTGACATCACAAGAGATTCCACGTGGAGCCTGTTTTCCAGCGCGTGCACGCTGCATAAAGTTTTAAATGTTTAATGTGTTAAGTTTTAAAAATTAATTTAATTCCACAGAAGATAAAGGTAAAGTTCGGATAATGTTGGATTTAAATTTTTAAACTGAAAATTATTCTCAATGACACCGAAGCCACGGCAGGCACCGGGGATGCACGTGGACACGAGGAGCACGGAGGAAGTGAATAACAACACGATACTGGAAGAATACTGGGAAAAATACTGCGAGAATATTTGGAAAAATACCTGGAAGAATACTGGGAATATTCTCTAATACTCCGTCAGATTGAGCAGAACATGGAGAGAAGGATCTGAGTCACAGTTACTGAGACTGGTCTGTCTCAGTAAGTGGCTGAAGGTAAAGGACTAAGCCGAATTGTTGTTGTTATCAACAATTTGTTGTTGTTGTTATTGTTGTTGTTGTTGTTGTCTATGGAAAGAGATTCAACATTCTGAACTCTCAACAGAATCTTTCCTTGTTCTTTTTTTATATTTGCATCGACTATTGTGGAAATTCAACTGGCACTTGAACATGGAACAGATTTTTTGTTGTTAATTAGCATTTATTAGTGCATATCAGAAATGATTGCCTTCTAAGCTGTTATCTAATTTCAATGGCCTTGGTTTTGAAATTCAATTGGTATTTTAACATATATTTCAAGCTGTCAATTTTGCTGGCCTTGATGGTTTTATTGGAAATCTGTAGTTTACAGGAGAGAATCTGTGTTCAAAGTTAAAAATATGCTATTAAACAATAGTATTTAAATTTAAATATACTTATTTTGTGTTGATTCTACATTAATTCCATGATTTTACATTTCAATATCTAAGCTTCAGTCTTAAGAAGAAAAAAATCCATTAATCATGATTAATCACAGCAAATTGCGCGTTTTTTTATTTAATCGATCGACAGCCCTAGTATTAACATAATGTGGACAGGGGAGCAGGGCCACTCTCTCCAATGTACAACAGTGGATTCAATTTATTACTACACGCAAACCCGTCATCTTAATTAGCAGGTCGTTGGAATAGGATTCTGCGAGACTTCATTAACATTGGACACCTTTGGGTCTGATGCAGAGAATTGTAAATTAGCTCAATGTTAATTCATTTTGATTGAGAATGTCTTGGAACCGATCACGCCGTGCCTCACGTCGGGGTATAAACTGATGGGGTAATGGATTGATATACTATTAATCCTGTCCGGCAGTGGTATGCCAAGTGTCAAACAAAAGACTCCCATGATCCCATTCTGTTCATATACATCAAATGGCAACATAAAAATGGGTGGAAGAGTTGTGTTGTGACTGGTTGACAGCGGCATTACCTGTCAACCAATTCTGACAAACGACTGTTGTTTATGAGTGCAAGTGAAAGTCTTTACAGTTATTTACAGTTTAATTACTGTTGATTACTCTACAGTAGTAGCACATAATTACAGTCATTTGGTGTAATGAAAGTGTTTGACCCCATGTTTGACCCTGCTACGGCAAGTCAACAATGTACAATAGAACCTTGTTCAACAGTGTTACATTACCTAAGCTTGGGCAATAGAGGTGATCAGATGAAACGACGATCCATTACGGATATTGTGTTTGGTCCGATTACGATTGTCGTCCGATTATTTTGAGTATATATCCGGATCGGAGAAATCTAATTTTGTTATAATTTGGTCTCATTGGGTATCTCCGCTGTCCGTCAATGACAAAAACATCATGTGATCTGATCACTCTCATGTGATAGGACAGCTGCACATACGGTCCCTCCCATAGTCCCTCCCCCCTGCTTCGTGGAAGATGGCGGCCCATGCAGAACGCGAGGCTCAGCGTCTCTACAGATTCTGCAAATTAGTAGTTAATCTGCCTATTTGTTTCAAGTCTGTTCACTCAGAACAGTCTTGCGGATGCATCGTAGAGCCAACAGGAACTTTTGGACATCGGATCTTGCAATATTGACAACCTTTTCGGCGATCTCCGGCTCATTCCAGAGAGAGAGACAACGGAGGCTACCAACACGGCAATGTTCACAGGCGGCGTCGAGACGTAAACAAAGGCGGGGGAAGAGTGGAGGGCTAAGGGCTAGGTTAAAGCTAACTCCTTACCAGCTATCTACCCAGCATTTTCCTCGCCGGCCTGTTCGGTCTCTGGTGAACAAAATGGTGCGGATCACCACTCACAAAACCATATTTTAATTTCCACGGAAACATCGCTCAACAGCGGTGTTCCCGATAGCGCCATCGAGCTAACCGGGTGCTACGTCCGGGAGGATAGAACAGCTGATGACTCCGGTATGTGTTTCCAATATTTTTCACGTTCTGTCCCGTTTTTTTTTTTTTTCTTACAGTTTTTTCCGATCAAGATTATTGGCGTACATTTTACGGATACAAATCCGATTTCGACTATCATGTGATCGGCCCACCCCTAGTGTGCAAGCATTCTTCTGAAACTAAACTAATTTGGAATTAAAATCACCACCGGCTCTTTCAGAATTGGATTAGAAGTAAATGAAAAATACACAAATCAGAGTTTACTTCCTCAGCACAATTAAAAAAAACATGAATTTGCTTGATAAGCGTAAGTAATCTCGGAGGAGCAACAACACTGACAAAAGCAAAAACAACAAAAGAGGTAAAATGCTAACTTTGCCGAGACGGTTGGATGCACATGTAGTGCGACAGTACATCACTGTATCCCGTGGTGACCAGTTGCTTATTATGCTTTTCCCTTTGGCCTATTTTAAAATAGGTAGTATAGTGCCATGCACTCTTACCTGAACATCGAAGGCTTTTCTGTTGGGTCTGTAGAGGATTTGGGTGCATGAAACTATGCCGTCAGCAGGGTGCAAGAGCCGAGGCTTCACGCGGTTTCATGTGTATTTCCGTCTGGACCAAGGTCAGTTTGACCCCCCTGCTGACCAACATCGGTCCGCAGGCAGGGGAGGAATGGTGGCCATGAGGTGTCACTGGCTAACAATTTCCCATCCCAGAAAATTACATGACTTGCAGCCAAAGCACCACCTCTGATGTGCCCATGATCCCCTACACCTGGACCTTTTTGTTTTCTTAAATTAAAACATTTTAATGTGTAGTATTGGAAAACTCTATTGGAAATTTTGAAAGGTGATATATGTGATTAAATGTTTGACTCGATTTAGTCCGAAGTAGCCCGAAGGTTACCGGTTTGAATCCCTGACCAGATGGCTCAAAAATCTGGCAAAATGACAGCTGGAAAACAAATGGTTGTCAGACTCAAGATCAGATGCAAGCTCCTGCTATTGTGCCCTCAGGCCTCTCCATCTTATGTTTGTGTATGGGGTGTTTGGATGGGTTAAATGCAGAAGATTAATTTCCCCATTCTAAAGAACAATTTTAAGATGGGAGGTTGTGAGGCTGCATTTCAAAGTTTGCCGCTACCCTATGATCAGTGAGTCAGTGGAGGGCAGATTGAATTACCCTAAAATAAAATAAAAATCCTTAATCCAGATTTTAACATAATCAACTCCATACCATTTATTTTCATTGAATGATCTTAGTTCTCAAATAAAATTAAAATATAATCCAGTGAGACTTCTCACCATAGCCAATATCTAGAAAAAATGAAGGTAGTCTTATTCAAACTCAAACTGAAAAGTGACAAAGAAAACAACTAAATCACATGGCCACATTTTCTTTATTGTTATTCTTAACTGAAAAGCCAAGAAAACAGCGACTGATGCCCTATGTGGACCGTCTCAGTCTGACACACACACTCACTGTCTGGCCGGATTGCCAGTTTTGCAGAAAATTCTGTATTTACTATACTACGTAATAATACTTACTTAATCCATCTCAATGTAAAAAGAGTATTACTATTGTTATGAATTTTAATACACACAATGCAAATATTCACACACCGACACACACACACACACTGGCGAGACAGTGCCCACATTTTGTGTACGGGTACAGGTTTTACATTTCCACTGTACAATAATTAAACGCAATAAAACACAAACGGGTCAATGCACTAATTTGTTTTGTATTTTTTTGTATACTTTATTAATCCCTCTAATTGGCAAATATATTAAATAAAATGTAAAACAAGTCTATTTTCTGCTTCAGAGCTCTACCTTGTGCTGAACACGACGGGCAGAGGGGGTGGGCAGTGGGTGAATTTGGAGGCGGGCTGTAGGCCGCCCACCCAATCAGAAGTTAGAAACGGTACTGGTATTTTCTGTGCTATTTTTCCTTTTTTTTTTTCTTTAACTTTTGTTTCAGTGGGCAAGACGCACGTTTGGGTGGACTGAGCCCCCACCTACCGCCGGCCTCGATGCCATTGTGTAAACTATTTTATCCGAGGTACCTCAAAATACCGCGAACTCTGCCCCCGAGCCAGTATTGCATATCAGCATAGAGCGGCAAGTGTTACTGACACAGTCAATTCCACAGTATGAGGAAGGAAAATTGCAAACAGACACACAGTATATTCTCATCTCCCGAGCCTGTTGCCAGAGGACAATATTTCCAACCGCGGTGCAAAAACTTCCAGTCAGTGCGAGTCAAAGATGGGCAACAACAACGAAGCTGCACATCAAAAAACAGCAGGGCAAACAAAAGGATGGCGTAAAATAATGTTAGTAAAACAGGATTCTGTGAATAAGCCACACACAATTTGGTCAACAATAGCGTTTTTGAGTTTGCTGTTTCAGAAACGAAATAGTTGAGTTACAGTTACAGTGTGTTAGAAAGAAAGACAGGAAAGGTGAGGGATCCCTTTGCAAAGATGACTGTTCTCCACTTTGCAATTCTGTTTCCTTTCTTCCCAATAACACTTTGAGAGTCAGTGTCAGGTAAATAGCGGATTTCAGTGGAATATCCTCACAGCAAAAAAACAAGCAAGACAATTTTGCATTGTGTTGTCTCTTCCTGTGGGGAGGTACAGGTTTCTTTTTAAAGGCTACAGATTTGAATATGTTCGGGAGAAAAAATGGCACCAAAACAATTCTCACTGTCATTTCGGCTGAGAGGTGTCTTTTTGGTGATTTTTTTATTGCCTTCCTTTTCTAGTTTCCATATATATTGCAGAGATATTTCATTTGAGTTATTTGACAGCAGCCTACTTTTACCCTATCCATACATATGGCGCAAGTTGACACTTTCATAACGCCTGTGATACCTGTATATAGCGGGCGGACAAGATGATGGCTAGCTTTGAACTACTAAATCACATTTCTGAATGGAGCTGCAATAGCAAATCATATTAGGCTGATTGTCAATCAACAGTATGTTTCAGTTATAAGAGGTCTGACAGTTTGAAATGTAAGTTGTCAAAGCAACATGATCCAATTAAAAGACGTCCAAAGAGGCCAAATGGTCTGCCAAATTCCAGGTGCATTGGCCACAAAAACTGCAGAATTATTCAATTTGTCAAGGGGAAATAGCTTTGTTATGTCAAAGATGGACAAACTAAAGTGGCTCAGTGGTCACAAATTGAAGGTCATTGACACATTTCATCCATTCTACATGCTATTTGCAGACAACAAAAGAAATATGAAATACTGTACAAAATGTATTGAGGTCAGGCCTTGAAAAGTCAACATTGGAAAAGTCAGTTATTTCCATTTCCACTGTTAATTGGACCTGCTAACAACCCATTGGAGACATTGAATTAACTGATGCTGAACATGGAGCGCTGCCCTTCCAGGAAGTCCCACATTCAAATGAGCACCGTGTGGCATGGAGTCCTGCAGCAGTTCTGGTCCTGGTGGCAAAGGACTACCACAAGCCACTGCAATATCATGAAAGACACACCTTTTCAGTCGTATACAGAAGTTGGTGCGCTCTACCACAGCTCGTGTGTGGGCATGAATAAATATTCCGCCCTTCCTGAGGGGTTTCTGGATTGGCAAGTGGGGTCATCAGCCAGGTCTTCAGATCATATCCTCAGTCACCTAATATAGGAAAGATTCCAACAACAAATTGAAATTTGTACAAATTGATTAAATGATTACAGATGCTCACCACCAAGCCACCCGCTTCTAACAGCTCCTGCCTCTAAGCACATTCCCACTGTGCTGTTTCGCAAGATAAATAGATCCTGGTTACTTCCCATCCAGCGGGCAACAACGTTCAGTATTTTGCACTCAGCATCACAGATTAGCTGTTCGTTGACTGAATGGTAATTTCTTTCTGTTTATCAATTGAACAGAGGCTGGATGTTGCCGTGATGCCAACATGGGTGCAGTCTACTGACGCCGTCGAGTCAGGCATCCCAGCAATGCCAATGCCAACATACAAATGCCATGTGCGCCAGCATCTGCGCGCTCTGCTGTGTGTCCCCTGCGCTCTCCCTCTCTCCTCCTGTTTTAGATGTAGTTCATTGCATCTTACTCGGTTTGGAACGAAACAAGCACTGTAGGTAATGGGAACGTACGTCACACAGTCACTCTCTTACCCTAATCTTTGTCCAGGTACATTGAAGATACATGGTTTTTTCTGAGCCATTTTCAGAAAAAAAGTGCTTGTCATCCAATCGTCAAAACTTGTCAAATTCAAACAAATCTCCAATTTTCAAAAGTTATTGATACTGCTTCACACAGGTCTTCAGAGGGTCTTTTGGGAAGATTTTTAACCATTTTCCCCATTCTCGAGTGGTCAAAAATGGCTAGAAAGTGTATCAAAGCTGTGTAATTAATGGTATCAACCCACAACTTGGTGCAGCAACTAATCACACATAATTGAGCATGGGAATGGCATCATTAGACATGAGTATAATGTTCAAAGCCCCTTTACACTGCTAGTATAATGAACATGAACTTGGAATGAAATAAAATTACATATAAACTTGCATTTGCAAGTTTCCAATATTTTTTATAAATTAATGATTCAAACATTATTTCATTAAAACACATTCAACATTATCTCATTGAAGGCATATTGCATCCAAATGTAACCAAGTAAAGCACTAATTGTGTTTCTAAATGGTGTGTTTTGTGCTGAAAAAGTCTGGAAATGCGTTCTAAAACTATAAAGCCTGATTTTTCAGAACTTCTGTTTACAAATCCTATAATAAGCCATAGTTTCCAAAATATTTCTTCATTCCCACAAGTGACACCTTATTTTGAAGTTCTGATTCTACACTTGTATATTATGTAAAAAACAAAAATGTTAAATTTCGAAATGTGACCCTAAAGTATGCAGTGGGTCACTAATTGTTCAGGCATTCTTGTCATGGCACTGTGCAATGCAGTTTCTGTCAACATTGACACAGTGCTACTGGAGAGACACTCCCAAGGAATGCATCATTTTTTTTTACACATATCATGAAGTACAGGAGGTGGAGGGCCGAGGATCGTCCATTGTTCCGAAGGACCATTATTTCGAAACTGCAATATTCAGAAAAATGTTGCGTTAGAGATGGTTTGGTTAAGGTTAGGTATGAGGTTAGAAATTGTTAAGTTTAGGTATGAGATTACAAATGGTTAAGTTCAGGTATATGGTTAGAGATGGTTAAGTTTAGATATGAGGTTAGAGATGGTGAGGGTAAGATGTCGTCCATGTCCAATGAGACATTTTTTAGACTATTGTTGGTTTCCGAATAATGGTCCTTCGGAACAATGGCATGGCACCAGAGGGCCCAGCATGTCCACAGCCACCTCTGCAGGCTGTTGTGGTCCCTGGGGTTGAGAGCCTTAGTTGGTCAAGTCAAGTCAAGTCAAGTTTATTTATATAGCCCTTAATCACAATATAGTCTCAAAGGGCTTAACAAGCCCATATTTCACTGAGAAATCAATGACATCCCCTTCGTCTAAACCTCCAACCGGGCCAGGAAAAACTCCCAGAAAAGTCTTTGGGAAAAAGGAAGAAACCTGGGGAAGGGTGGAATGAAGGAAGAATTCCTCTTCCAGGATGACCAGGCTGCAGTCGAGTGGGCAACATTAATAGTATGAATCATACACAGTAACATTCATACAACATAGACAACATACAAATCATAGGTTATTGTATGTACTTTATATATGTACTATACAATGATAAAGCTAGATGGTATGAGAATCAATTTGCTGGAGCAGAGTGCCACAGGTAGATGCCTCCAGGGCTCCAGGTCAGATAGATGCCTCCAGGCCAGGTAGACACCTCCAGGGCTCCTCCTACACATCTGGAAAGCACCTACGGAGCAGACAGAGAGAGAGCGGCAGAATACGGAGGGCCAACAAACAGACGTACCAGTGCTAAGGTGAGAGGCAAGCTAACAGGACGGTGTGGTTAACCAAATGCAAGGCTGTATAAATGAGTCTTAAGTCTAGATTTAAACATTTCTACAGAAGTAGCAGCTCTGATTCCCACAGGTAGGGCATTCCAGAGTACCATGCTCTGGAGCCTGCGGACTTCTTTATGAATCTTGGAGTCTCTAAGAGACCAGCATGTTGTGAGTGTAGGGCTCAAGATGGTACATAAGGTACCACTAAGTCAGTATGATAGGATGGTGCTAGACCGTGTAATATTTTGAAGGTAAGTAGCAAAACCTTAAAGTTACCTCTGAGGTAAACCAGGAGCCAGTGCAAGGTGGCCAGTATAGGGGTAATATGGTCAAACTGTCTAGTCCGAGTCAAAATTCTTGCCGCAGCATTTTGCACTAACTGGAGGCTTTTAATACTAGACATCGGAAGGCCAGAGAGCAACACATTACAATAATCTAAGTGCGATGTTACAAATGCATGGACTATGGTACCTGCATCACTCATAGATAGAATGGACTGTATCTTAGCAATATTGCGAAGATAAAGAAATGCAGTTCTGGTAATGTTCTTAACATGCAGTTGAAAAGAGAGAGAGGGGTCAAATATGACTCCTAAATTCTTTGCTGAGTTACTTTGGGTAATAGTACAGTTGTCAAAGTCCAGAGTAGTAACCTTAAAAAGGTGCCTGTGTCTGGCAGGACCAATAACCAGCATCTCAGTTTTCTCTGAGTTTAGAAGCAATAAGTTGCAAGACATCCACTGTTTAATTTCAGCAAGACACACCTCTAGGGTATGACAATTGCTCGGGTTAGTAAATTCAAAGGGCATGTATTGTTGGGCATCATCAGCATAACAATGAAAGCTAATGCCATATTTGCATATGATACCTCCAAGTGGCAACATCAACAACAGAGGGCCAAGCATCGATCTCTGCGGGACCCCACAAATAACATTACAATACTTAGAGGTCACATTACCATTCATTACATGATGCGTCCTCTCTGAAAGATAAGATCTAAACCAGGAAAGTGCCAAACCTCTAATGCCAATGCACGTGTCAAGGCGATCGGTTATGATCAACAGTATCAAAAGCAGCGCTGAGGTCGAGTAATACTACTACTGATGAGTTGTCAGTGTCCATTGCTAATAAAAAAATCATTAATGACTTTTGTGAGGACTGTTTCAGTGCAGTGGAGCACCCTAAATCTGGACTGAAACAGTTCAAATTGGATCAGATCGCTAGAGGACATGTGATTAGTAATCTGTTGCACGACAATTTTTTCCAGAATTTTGGAGATGAAGGGGAGATTAGAGACTGGCCTATAGTTGCTAAGACTCTCAGGGTCGAGGTTGGATTTTTTAAGGAAGGGTCCAATCATGGCTGTCTTAAAAGCCGTAGGTACAGTGCCAGAGGAGAGGGAAGAGTTAATAATGTTCAGAATAGAGGGTCCTAAAATTGGAAACAGCTCTTTAACGAGCTTTCCAGGGAGTGGGTCGAGTAAGCATGTTGTCTGTTTTGCTGCACTTATCAACTACACTAGAGTTTCAAGAGATACTGTATCAAGATGTGAGAGATTATCTATACTATCTGCCCTAGTGCGTGATCCAGTCTCACTAATGGGAGGATTCGATTGGGGTTGAGGTAAAGTGTTTTTAATCTCTTCTCTAATGAGGTCAATTTTCTGTGTAAAGAATTGCATGTATTCATTAGCTGTAAAGGGGGAGCTGCTAAGAATAGGCTGTTGTTGGGTTAGCATAGCTATCGTATCAAATAAAGTTTTGGGATTAATTTTATTACTACAGATTAACCTGGAGAAATACTTCTTGTGTCTCATCTGAAAACATTTTTTTTTTTATTCTTAGCGGTGCTACTGTGTCTAAAGCATTATGGAGGGCTGCATTAAATTTGTTTGTGAGGTTATCAATGAGACCTTCATAAAATGGAAAGGAAGCAATAGCTGTGGGCAGTTGGTCAGAAAGCACAGTAGTGGTTAGGTCACTAATGTTACGGCTGCTATAACTCTGGTCCTGCTATGAACCCTGGCAGTGTATGAAGATTTCAATTTTTATGTGGTCAGTGGTCAGATATAGCAGAGGTATACGGGAGAACCACTATATTAGAGGTATCAATGCCACGGGTTAGTACAAGGTCAATCGTTTTACCACTATTATGGGTGGTTATTATGTATTAGCTGCGTAAGGCCGAATGTATCAATTATTGTCTGAAACGCCCTGAAGGGGTTCAGACAGGGAGTTCATATGAATATTAAAGTCACCCATAATTTTAATATTATCTGCGTGCATCACCATGTCTGAAACAAAGTCAGAGAATTAATCTAAAAAGCTCGACTAGGGGCCAGGAGGGCGGTATATCACTGCTAGGTAAATGGGCAGTGGTGTTAAAGACAAGAACCTCAAATGCTTTGAAGTCATTGTTCAATTTAGGATTGAAGTTAAGATTAGATTCAGAGATGAGGGCAATACCTCCGCCTTTCTTGGATGAACACACAACATGGGAGCTAACATAGTTTGGTGGAGAAGCTTTGTATAGTGGTAAGAAATCATTTGGCTTTAACCAAGTCTCACATAGACCCATCATATCCAGTCTCTGATCAAATCATTAATTAGCAATGCCTTGGAGGGGAGTGATCTGATATTTATTAGACCAGTTCTCAGAAAAGTAGGCTGATCTGTGCCCTTCACCCTCATTCCCTTCCCGGTATTAATTCTAATCGGATTGCATTAATTAGAGGCTGGTTTGTATTTCGAGGAACTATAAGCACACCGGGGAATTGGTACTGTGGGCATCTGGTAGGAAGTGCCAGGTAATCTACAAATATTATTATGATTAGAAGAACAAACTGTCTGAGAAGTATGACCAACTGAATTCATACAGAGATGAGAGGAGGGATAATTAAATGCATCACACAGTACTACATCATCAGTCAGTACTACAACAGTCTATCTGGCAGGATTTGACCTCTCTAATAAGCTTGGCATGTTGCTACTGTCTTGTATAGAATTGACAGACTTTATACCCTCTGAGGATGTAGCATGTGCAGGCTTACTATTAGCCTGCCCTACCTTGACTGGGCTAGAGTCCACACCCTTTAAAGTGGTATTACCAGGCTCTCTACTCACCTGTGTCCCGACCTGCTCTAGAGTGAGATGTCATGCTTGGCTCACACATTTATTTATGTTCCTAGAAAGACTGATGGCGCCTTCCCCGTTAGGGTGAAGGCCATCCATCCTCAGCAGGTCGGGTCGCCCCCAGAAGGAAGGCCAGTTATCTACAAAGGGGAGTCCCTGATCCCTGCAGAACTTAGCCAGCCTAGTTAAGCGAGACTAATCTACTGAACCTTTCATCATTGCCTCTCACAGGCAGAGGACCAGAGACAATTACTCAATGCCGGCTCATCTTTCTGGTGAGATCACAAGTTGTAGCTATGTTGCTCTTTGTGATCTCTGATTGCCTCATCCTCACATCATTAGAGCCGACATGATTAACTATATCAGAGTAGCTGGTGTCAGCCTGGTGTGCCTTTTTCATATGGCTGTTCCTGTTGCTTGCCAGCACTCTAAGATTAGTTTCAATGTCGGGTGCTCTGGCCCCAGGTAAACACACTACTGTGGCTGGCCTTCTAAGCTTGACGTGGCGGGTGATGGAGTCACCTATGACTAAGGTGTGGGAGCCAGGAGGACTAGCTGGGGTAGGACTAGCAAGCCACTTAGGGCTATAATACAGTACTAACTGAACTACTGTATATATCCATCTATTCACTGAATCTATATACGTACCTATGAACTCCTATTTCTATCAATGTTATAATGTTTATAATATGTTTTATTGAGTATTTCTTAGATATTTAGTGTTTTTCCATGACAGTAGATTGTAACACGTTAACGTTTTTGGGTTAGGGATGCACCGATTGTGAAATTCTGGGCCGATAACGATGTCAATGTTTAAAATTACAATTTGGCTGATAGCCGATGCCAATACTGATGTTTTCCAAGTTCCTGTGAACGCAACATCACTTACTGCTTGGAGCGCTTCTGACCCAGAGCGCGTACATAACGAGTCCACTTGTAAATCGATCATCGGTCTGTGTGGCAAACACTGGATAAACATCGGCCACTGCCATCGGTGAATGTCTTCTTATTTACCGTGAGGCTGATGACAGTTAACAAGCCGAATATCAGCCGATAAATCACAAGCCGAATATCAGCCGATAAATCGGTGCATCCCTAAAAATAATCAAAACTTCCTTTTGAGTGGTTGCAGCCTACACTTTAACTCTCCATTATTGACCTTTGCTAGAGGCCCAGTGAGAATCTGCTTCCTTACCATTTTCCTATTTGGGGCAAAATTCAGGGGGAAGGTAGGAAGTGAAATGGGCTGGAGTTGGCCTTTAAATCATCGATACAGACTTTATTTGACTTGATACAGACAGTAATATTGTGGAGGGTATAGTTAGCCAGTTAGTAGAATATGAGGACGGGAATCTGCACACCAAAATCTCAAGTCTCAATTGTTTACTATTGAAGCAGCTCTTCAGTCACATAGACCTTCAGTATATGCATCTAACCATATGAGCCTCAGAGACCTGTACTTGTTTGAAACCATCTTACTAATTTTGTATTTTTAGCAACACTTTCAAAATGTGATAATTCCTTTTCCTGGAGGTTGATTCAAATTCATGTCTTGTCCCCCAGAAGTGAAAGATAAATCATTATGCAGCCCGGGTGCCCGGCTCGAACACTCATGGTCCCCACTCTTCGCGACGGCACTGCGGTAATCTTAACTCCACAAGGTTTACCATCGTCTCTGTAAGATAAAGACATCTTGATAGATCTGTTTATATGTGAGATTTTAGTCACCGCAAGTTTATACAATTATCTTTTGTGGTTGTCATTTGCAAACAATGTCTTGTTTGTAAAATGAGAAACTCCTTTTAATTGTGTTGTCTTTAAGGGTTTTTATAAAGAACAGAATGTAAATCACATTTTAATGTGAGAAATGGGTGACCATCATGAAAATGTGCATCCACTATCAATTAGCTCAATTACCTATCAATTAACATGACAGATGACATGATAAAAACTGTGTAGTGATCCTTTGGATGATGGAGGACTCAAAGCCTGCCTCTTGAGCACCCTCATTTTTCCTTTATGCTTCCCATAATCCTCAATTTATTGTTGTTCTTCTATGATTCAGCATCAAATGTGGAGTGAGAAACCTAGGTTACAATTTCCACAGATAATGTTTTAGTAGATTTTACAAATTCTACAGGATATTTCAAGTAAACTCTACTTACAGTTAAGAAGTGTTTTCATCAAAGGTACTTAAGTAACCTTTACTGGCAATTTTCTGTCTTTGTGACTAAATTTTACTCACTATTCCATAGGATTTTTTACTTAGACTACCTTTGCATCGAATCAAAAACTCCTCTAAAATATTTGGCTTTTCAGGGTTTTATAATTTGCTTTTCTTTACATTCATTTGTGAAATATTTAAGTAATTTTTACATACTATTTCACCTACATTTAACGTCACTGCTGTAGTATGCATTTGGCTAATTATGGGTTTATTTTTATTCAATTAAACTGTTTTAAAATAAGGCTACTACAAAACATGAAACAACACACACTTTTAAATAACAGCACCTTCATTATGTTGTGAAACACTTGGCGCAAGGATTTAGCAACAGCTTACAATGGTTCCAACATATTGTATACAGTCTGGTGCATTAACAGACATCACTGCACCTAAATCGGTGCTGCCAAAAATACTTGTTAGAACAATTTTTACTGAGCGGCATTTTTTAAATTACTCTCTGGCTAATCCTTTTTATCTCAAACATTTAACGCTCGAAGAGAACATTTACAGTGATCAGCTTCAGTACATCTCAGATAAAATGTCCAATGAAATTTCCAAAAGTATCATTTTAATGGGCAATGGCTTTGCAAGAAACTTAAGTGCAATCACTCACATTTATGTCAAAGAGAATAGTTACACAATATGTAGTTCTACAGTGGCCCTGAGAGCTCAATGCACTGAAACTTAAGAAAACACACAAATAGACAAAACACAAGCAAATTAAGAAAACATCTTTACTAATTTGACAACATGCACAGCATTTAGCTGCAAATAGAGAAAGCACAACCAAATACAGAAATGCTGCAAGTGCCACAGATGACAAAGGGAACTGGTTCTCGGGGAGACTACAAAGTGATGCAATGGGACATGCTTGTTGTTGCATGATTTGTGACTCATTAAGTTATTGAAATTGGCTGTCTGCAAGTGGTATTGGAAAATTTGCTAAATTGTTTTAAGTTTTAATTGTTTAAAGTTTTTTTTCATTGGGACCAGCACATGCTAGCCGTGCCCGGGCATGTTCATCACATTTTAGTGTCCCTGGAAACAGTTTCCATTGTCTGTGCTACTTGTATGTGTTGTCAAATCAGTGAATATGTTTTCTTAAGTTGCAGTGCATTGAGCTCTCAGGGCCACCATAGAATTTTCTTGTTATCCCAATCTGCAATGCCTCAACACCCCAAGTTTTTGAACCATTATCATAACAATATACCAACATGCAGTTGTACTAAGTGGGCTCAGGCAAAACATTTGAAAGAGGACATTGTTATAACTATAACTGTTATGTCTATAGCTAGTTCTTCCTTGCTAGCCACCATAATTACCAAGTATTTCCTCGGAACTGTAAGTGAAACAAAACAAAGTAGGGTCAGAAACATGCGTTCATATACTCACGGTAGAAGTTTGTTACTCAAAGACTGGAGACATCTTCAGGACATCAAGCTCAAGAAAGAGCTTCTGAAAAACGTGTATTTCATCTTTGGTGGGTAACTTAAGTTCATTGCATAGATAAAGACCATGAGCAAAAGGCAAGCCTTTGCCAACACATCTACAATCATCAAGAACCTCAGTTCCCTCGATGATGATGGACACATCGGCAGAGGTGGGGCCTTCATGCGTTGCACTTCCACGGAGAACAAAAATCTCCATGACATGCTCAGCATAGTCCTCTTTGATGGTTTCTTTGCTGACATCCACACTGCTAACAGCCACACAGCTGTGTGTGTGTCAACCGGTGCAGTGCTTGTGTTGCGAGTAAACGTTTACTATGTCCGAACACACACAGAAAGGATAGATGACTACTGACGATGAAACTTCAAAAACAAGTGCAAACCCAAAGAAAAAGAAATAATTACATGTTCAGATGAAAGCAAACAATCAAATCTATCAAAGATGTTGCGGCACCAACTATAGGTGCAAGGATGCAAAGCAGCATCAAGCTGTGCAAAAAGAATGAGTTGAGAAAGGTTTAACTTAAACCATCTTATGATGTGCCAAATGAAACCCAGGGTCAGCTTGGGCAGATGCTCTGCTGGATTTGGGGTTTGGTCAGGCCGGCCTGATCCCAATGACCTGTATGCAACAACTGAAAACACTGCATGAAAAGTGGGATTTTCGTCAGTAAGCAGCACTGTAAATTGTCTTGGAAGTGCAGGCCAAGACTATTCATGGGAATTGGAATGGCATATTAAACTACCAGGAACTGTCAGGAATTCGTGTGGGGTTTCAATTTCTGGGAGTTTTACAAGCATGAGAAGCTTGGCATTGTTAGCGTAAGGGGGTTTAAATGTGATCGACTATGAGGCAATGAATGGAATGATATAATGAAAATGATTACAACAATTAATTCAAAATAATGATGGTTTCTGGTTTAATATTCCTTCTAAAATATTAGTGTAGTGGGATATACTTTCTGTTAACTTGTGATTTCTGTATTGCTAAGCTACCCATTAAGTTGTCAAAATTTCATCAGCAGGTCCTCTCAGGAAACTAATTTAGAAGCACAATTTCACTCCACATAGTTCTCCAATTTGGAATAACACATATACATTGTCTTAAAGAAAATCGTTGTCATTGTGATTGGGTGGAGAGAGGTATTTGGTATTTTTGTTCCCCAGACTATAATTGTACAATACTACAATGATATAATATAATAATACAATACTATAGTATAATATAATAATACAATACTACATACACATACATCAAGTGTTTGAGACCAATGTTCTGGGGAACAAAAATAGTCTTGTTCATTTTATTAATACATACACTGCATAGGTGTGCTTAATGTTTAGGAATACAAAAGTTCTATGGTTGAGAAAATGTAGTGCCAAATGTTACATTTGGCTGTCTGACAGCAAGATAAGCTTGTGAAAATATTCAAAATATAGCGTACACTTAAACTGATATATATATTTTTAGGTGGGCCTATTTTTAGGTGGCAAAAATATATTTTGCTGCTGGCCCCGTCAGCAGCAATAAATTCCTTAGCTTCCATGCCGGTAGTCCTGTCTGCTTCTCCAAACTGGGAGCATGCAGACCCCAATCTACTGCAGGTAATACACTGACTATGGATAAGTACCTCATACAACCCCACTTCAAAATATGTGAATTATTCCTTTAATAATAGAATTCTTAGTAGTAGTAGTGGTATTATATTTATTTGTTTTTATTAAATAATTTATTCTCTGTTTATAATAACAATAATAAAATTACTATTGATGTTAGAATTTAATTAGGATTAAAGATTTTGAATAATCATCTTGAGCGTGGCTCAGCATCTGACAGAGCTTTGAAATAATCGAACCTTAGTTCATGAATAAACATTTATAAAAGACTATGAACAATTTATTTAAAATATTTAAACATTAAAAAAATATATTTAATAACAATGTCTCCTCTATTCTCCTCAGCGCCTCTGAGCACCGTTAAATAATGGAGGGACATGTC
>OMKR01110724.1:7174-21948 GCA_900302355.1 Cyttopsis rosea | reverse complement strand
GGGAGAGTGCAATGCGGGAGCAAAGGAACCACGACGGTGGTGGAGGGGGGGGGGCTCATGATGCGATGTGATGCATTCGGGAATCGATGCCCGACCGAGTGGTCTTTGAACACGTGCCCTCTCCTGCGATCAATTTGGAGAGTCCACGGGAAACAAACCCGGAGACAGGACAGGACTCTATCGACCAGTGTTTTTTGACCTCTGTGCCGCGGCACACGAGCTCTCCGGGTGAAAAATTCCATTCAAACGAAATAATGGACAGTAGCTATTGTGTTGCAAGATCTGAATTGCAAGGTTGCACTAATTCAGTCGGTGTAACGCACGCTGAGCGAGGGAGGACTTCCTGAACAATGAACTATCAAGAATCACTGAAATCTGTCAAGCATTTTGGTGGAATGCAAAGTGTAAATTGTAAAATGTAAAAACGGTCGCGAAAAGCGCAAAAGTCCCTCTCTAGAGCCAGTGTTTGGTTTGTCCGTTCTGGGCTACAGTAGAAACATGGTGGTGCAACATGGCGGCCTCCGTGGAAGGGGCTCCAGCCCCCATGGAGATATAAACGGCTCATTCTAAGGTAACGAAAACACAACGATTCTTATTTCCAGGGGATTATACACTAATTAATACATACTTATGAATATTATATTCCATTTCTGCCAAGTCCATTCCGCAAAATGCCACTAAA
Source organism: Cyttopsis rosea (assembly GCA_900302355.1). Classification (NCBI taxonomy): domain Eukaryota; kingdom Metazoa; phylum Chordata; class Actinopteri; order Zeiformes; family Parazenidae; genus Cyttopsis; species Cyttopsis rosea. The sequence continues at coordinate 21,266 of OMKR01110724.1, read as the reverse complement.
ATTCTACAGACTGCACCTTTAAAATGGATTGATGTATTTTCTATTTCAGATTGGTTACCCGTGGACACCCACTCCATGTTTAAGAGGGCTTCTGATTATCTCAACTCAGGTCCAAATTTAGGTTCTAGATAGATAGATAGATAGATATATAGATAGATAGATAGATAGATAGATAGATAGATAGATAGATAGATAGATAGATAGATAGATAGATACAGTACATGCGAAACATTGCTTGCAAGTTTGAAAAGTGAGATCGGTGAAATTTGATTGTACCGTTACCATGTCATGCCAGAGTTTTGTGAGTCGACCACAAACTAGTGATGAAAAGTTTGTCTCTTTTTGGAGATTCGGCTCTTCATGAGTGACTCGGTAAAAATAGTTCAATTTTCAGACTCATTTGTTTGTTTTATTCAGTTCGTTGAGAATGGAATTCTTACGAGTTACGATTTAATTGTCCAAATTATTTATGTGTACCCGTAAATCAGTCACATTCAATATGAACTATGCCAAAGCCTTCACCTTTTTTCCATATCAATTTAATCCTCAGGCATTATTTTCTGTTTGTGAGTCAAAGATTCGCTGCGAGGCTTGAGCATACTGCAGTTACAGAGACGAGTCTTCAGCCGGTGTCACAACTTAGGTTGCCATGTGTTATTCTGTCACTTATCCTGTTTATTTCTCTTGCCTTCCACCCAGCTTTCCATTATTCTATCCCTGCCTGCCTGGTTCTAACCGTGTTGCCGCCTCCTGGATTCAGGATTTTCCCTTCGCCTGCCCCTTTCGGATTGTTAGCCTCACGGACTGATTTCCTGGTTCGACCTTCTCCCTGTCTTCTGCCTGAGGTCCCATTAAAGAACTGTCTACTTAATTGTGTTTGTGGTCATGCTGTTGGGTTCAAATCTGTCTCAGACTCGACTCCTGTGTCATTTAAAAGATTTGTTCACTCGGAATGAATCGAATGTCGAGTCTTGCATCGCGACCACGAACCGCAACTAATAAGAACGTGTTTCGTCCATTTTGTCTGAGGCTTCCTTCCTTGTTCTCTGCACAAGGAGGAAAAGTTTGAGGTGCTGCAGCGCCTTTGTGAGGACCCATTCCGAAGCGTGACCCCTAGATTTCACTAGATTGAAATGAACAAACTGATGACTTTGACCACAGAGCCGGCTATTATAAGTCCCGTTCGGCAGACGGGGCATCTGTCACAGTCCATTTGCGCCCCTTAGCCCCCCACTCCCACCACCACTGCCAGAAAAAAAAAACTAATTCCACTTGATTTCTTACAGAGATATTTCACAGCAGGACGAGGCACCCCGTAAAAATTATAGTGCCATTATCGAGGGCCCCAAGATGGAGCTCACCATGGTAAACTCCATTTCGCTCCATTTCCATTTCGCTCCATCTCTTTCAGACATTTACCCACTTTTTTTGCCTTTCATGGCTCGGCTGCGAGTGAAACACGGTCGTCTCGCTTTCCCAGAGCAATCTCAAAGCCATCTCACACCGTCTTTACTTATTTAGTGATGCTTGACAGAGCTGAAGTGTGAACGAGCTTAGGATCATTCCATCCAAAGTAACTACTGGTAATACACTGGCTATCCACCGGGCTTGAATAGATCCGAGGCTAAAAGGAGCGACGGGCTCCTAAAACAGGGGGGACAAAACTAAATGGAACAAATGGAGTGGATGAACAAAATGTACTGCAGGTCTCTAAAAGTCTCTTAGAAAAAGAAATCTCGTCACAAGATCAGGAAATACATAAAATTATATATCCTATATCCCATCCTATATAGATATATACGATGCATTTATATATTTGTTGCATGCTTCTTGTTTTTAAGTATTTTTGCAATTAGTGACATTGTTATTATTAAGAATAACATTATAATTCTTATTGTATTTATTTATATCTATCTATCTATCTATTATTTCTATTTTTGATTTATAACAAAATGATATAGGCGTCAGCTCAAACAAAAAAAAAGAAAAAAAATAGGAGCACGCAGCGGGCCCAGCGCAGGATGCCCCCCCAATCGAGAGTCTTCCGTAGAAGCAGTTGTACAGTCAATTGCTTTGGCTCATACACGACAAAGTCACGGTTTAACCCTGCTTTTCAATTACAACTAGGAACTAAAATCCTACTATTTGTCTTCCAGATTGGAAAACGGTCAAATGGCAACTGAACGAGAGATTAAAATGCACTCGACCCAATGCACGGCTCTGAAGTAATCTTTGAAAAAAGACATTTTTATAAAAAAATAAAAAATAAATTTATCTTTGACTCTTGACAGTTCTCTGAGATACGTACGCAATACAATAGCGGGTCTCTTTCATTTCTCTGGGTCAAGGTCAATTTGGAGAAGGCAGAACAGCTTGCAGAAATCTATTTTTATTGACCCTGAGAGGAGAATTAGAGGAGATCATTTTACACATTGCAGTGATTCCGTTGGTATCACTGAATTGTCCCGTCCTTGTTCCTGATCCCTTTCTAATTCCAATCCGCACTGGTTGACGGACAATTCAGTTTAAAGTTGTTATTTTTTATAATTTTATTATTTAGCCATAATTTAGTATATTTTTTGTTTTGTTTTATATCTTCGTCAAGTATGTTCTTGAGATTTTCAGTATAGGGACTTCAAAGTCAAATGTTATACAAAAGTATATAATTCAAATTATATAGAATATATATATTATTATTATATCATGTTATATTTTATTATAGAATTACAAATGATTTAGTTAAATTGATACTGGTGAGGAACTCTGTATAATTGTGATCAATAAGAGTTAATAGATGGAGAATTAGATAGTTAAATAGAATTAAAATAAATGTGTAGTTTTTAGCTGTGCATTTAGCATTGTTATTATTTGGGGTCCCGCCCAAATTCAGATTGTTGTTTGGATTTTTATTATTCTCCTAGCCATTCTCTGGCCGAAAGTGCTGGCGCTCAGAAACCGTGGAACCCACGGACACGATACTAAAGAATTGTATCCGGGGCTGTCCAGATATGCTATGGTCTGAGTTTGATTAACATCAGACCATATCTGTAGAAGCGCTCCAAGTTTGTATTGGGTCAAGACGAGAAACAGCAGAAAGTGATGCTGCGTTCCATGGGAACCATCGGAAGCTGTGAAATGCTCACAAGAGTTTGAGAAAGTGAACATATTATTTGTGGTTAATTGGGGGTTGCCAGTTTACGTTGTGCAGTAATACGTTAGTTATCATTTATTTCAGTTTTTTGGCTTGTTTTCACATTGGTGCAATTGCTGCGACTAACCTCCACCCTGTGCATTGCTGCCTGCAGCTATATTTATAATAATAATAATAATAATAATAATAATAATTATTATTATTATTATTATTATTATTATTATTATTATTATTATTATTATTATTATTATAACAAACAAGCAGTGTGCATTATTATTAATATGCATTATCCAAATGCAATTGGTAGCCTTGCAACTCAACTGAAACACACACACACACACACACACATACTCTTCTTTCAATATATATCGAATGTGGTGGTGGTTGTTTTTTTTTATTATGTATAAAGGGGACGTGGCAATATTTATTATAACCTCCCAGGCTCCCGGGGGCTCAGCAGCTCATATTTCACCTTAATGTATTTCGACCTACAGCCTTGCATCTTCTCACATTATTCCATGTCCTACAGTAGCCGGAAGAAAAAAAACTTCAGAGAAGGAGAGAAACAACAATAGAAAAAAAAAATCTGGTGAATTCACATTCACAGCCGGTCTCACCTTGGGCCTTATCTCGGGGCTCCCGTATCTTCACAGATTAAACCGCCCGAGTTAGGACTCTCGCCCGGCGCCAAAGCAAGACGTTCCCCCGGGGGAAAGCACAGAGAGAGAGAGAGAGAGAGAGAGAGAGGTTTCTTTTCCACCATGGGTTTCTTTTCCAGTTGTAAGTGCGGCCACAGGCCTCATTGCTCAGGGCGCGGTGGGCCCCACAGCGCAGGCTGGGTGGGCCCCACCGTACTGCTCTGCATCTACGGCTTCTGCTCCATGATGAGGCCCATCGAGCCCTTCCTAGCAGAGTTCCTTACGGGGTCCTACAAGAACCTCACCACCGGCCAGGTGCAGTACCGAACCGCCGTGATATCGTGATAATAACAGTATACCACCGCCTGTCTGAGATGAAAGAACCCTTTGATTCCGAGTCAGCCTCTCTGTAGAGTTTGTAATGACAATTTATTTATAGCCCACAGCTAGGATCATCCGACATTGTGCTGTGTTTATATATAGTGTATCCTTTCTTGTGAGGATTTAACTTTAAAGAGTAGCCTAATGCTCAAAAGCCCAGACGCTATTCCATTCCGCCATCTGAGCATGATTCATTTCAGATGCCTTTGAAATCAGGCCACGATCGCGGAACTTTATAGACACTAGAAAGTTACTTTCTCAAGAAAATCTCCCAAACAATGAGATATTACTCCTTTGGGTGTGTGAAATAGCAACGTTTACATATCCTAGTTACATATTTGGATGACCTAGGTTAGGTGTACCACTTTAGCCGTTCTCGCCATGTACAGATTGTCATTCCTTTGTTGCTCGGTGAATGTGACAACAGTTTATCCAATTAGATCAAAACAATGAACCAATATTTTATATTACACGAAGCTTAGCATATTTTGTTCATTTCCACATGTAGATGAAAAACATGGAAATGTATCTCCACTTGAAGTGATACACGATGTGAAGAGCAAAGTAGTTGTAGTAGATGTGCTTCCATTCTTTGCCCAAATCAAAACTTGAGTGTGGTTCGGCATGGATTGTGAGGCTCCGAAGAGGAGAGGAATACGCTGCTGACTGTAGAGAGATGTTTTTTAATCATGTGTATGAGGCCATTATCATCCTGGAATGTGGGAACATCAAGAGGAAACAGTGTTTGTACCACGGGCTGAACGTGGTCTTTAAAAATGGCCTCATCGTCCTTGGCTGTGCAGAGCCATGGCCAAGCACAGCAATTATTGGACTCAAAGACTACAAAGAGACGGCTTCCCATACCATGACAGCTCTCCTACCAGTATTGTGCATCGAATGAACACTTCAATGAACACCCTAGGCAATAACCCAGGCACTTCAGGCCATAGAACTTTTTTTTTCATTGCTCAGTGGTCCAGGTTTTGTGCTTTTTGCACCAGAATATGAATCTTTGCAGGCTGGCCTTGGAATTCAAACCATTTCCCAATGGCAGCCCCGCCATAAATTGCTGGTTTGTGAAGCTGACAGCTTGTTGTTTTTGTTGAGTGTGGGTCACAGAGGTGCTGATTCAATTCCGTGGTTGTTTTTGAGTCTGTACTTTTGTGACATTTATCTGCCATCCTGTTAAATGTCCGTCTATCCCCTGTCGACCCACTTCAATTTGGGACCACTGAGGCTCTCTGTCTATGCTGTTTGTCCATGTGCTCTTGCATTTTGTTACATGCATGCAAATTGTAAAGTGGTATACAAGATATTTCCTTTAAAAAATGTATTTTATACTTTATTTTAGCTGGCACTGTTTTGTAAAATACAGCCATTCATTGCATTTGCATTACGCATGTGCACATCTATATGCTTTTTCGAATTGTTGGTGGTGGGGTCCGCCTTTCCCGGCAAGAATGCGCAGATGCGTTGCATGCAAATAACAAGCAAATGTCTGCCTGTCCAGATCACGCGTCAGGTGTATCCGGTGTGGACTTACTCCAGTGTCATCCTCCTTGTACCGGTCTTCCTAGTGACGGACCTGCTCAGGTACAAGCCCGTCATCGTCCTCCAGGCGCTGGGCAACCTCCTGGCGTTCCTTTTGATCCTGGTCTGCCCGGGCGTGGGATGCTTGCAGTTTGCCTTCTTTATCTACAGTGTAGCCTCAGCGGCTGACATGGCTTACTTTGCCTACATCTACAGCCTGGTGGAGTCTGGCCGCTACCAGCAGGTGACCAGTTATGTTAGGGCGGCCGTGCTGGTGGGCTACGCGATGGGCGCCCTGCTCGGCCAACTGCTTGTGTCCTTCGCCGGCGTGGCCCTGTATTACTTAGTCGTCGTGTCTCTTGTCTCTCTTGGTGTGGCGCTGCTGACCTCCTTGCTCCTCCCCATGCCGAGGAAAAGTCTATTTCAGAGGGAGACGTCTCACCGACTGCGAGGAGGACCCGGCACGAACGCTCAATCCAACTCGGAGAGTCAGGCCCTTTCCATGCTCCGAGCTGTGGTGCGCTACATCGTGGGGACTGTGAGGAGGCTGGTGTTGGACTGTAAGGAATGTTACTCCTCCACTGCCCTGCTGTTCTTCTGCGTGTGGTCGGCCGCGGGAAGGTGTGGTTTCTACCAGGTGACCAGCTACGTCCAGGTGCTGTGGGTCTCCACGCAGCACAACTTCACCGCTTACAATGGAGGGGTGGACGCTTTCGCCACATTGTCAGGTATGATAGGGCTTTTCACTTCGTAGCCTCTTTTTTACCTTTGCATTGCATTGGAGTGTTTGTGTATACGTATGTGAAATCTGCTTATATGTGAAATAAGCATTGTGTTGTGGGGTCGCTGTGGTCCTCACCACCTTTGCCTGTGTCTCTGTGTCGGTGAGCCCCTAGAAAAGCCACTCAGGTGGCGTGTGGCAGGTGAACCTGCTACACTGACGTCCATGTGGGCCATCCGGCACAGTGAAGGGACACAGAGACACAGGCAAAGATGGTGAGGACAAACCGGTTTATTGGCAAGATGTCAACACCAGGAGCAGATGGAATGGTGTCATGACAAAGCTCCCCCTCCCTCTATGTGTGTGTAGGGATGGGTGATTTTAATCTGTGCTTATCAATTCCTCTGATGAGCAACAGGTGTGCAGCCACCCCTGCTCCCAGGTCCAATCAACTAGACCCAAGACAGGCGTGGCCGCACAAACCACACGGCCCCCACACCACATGCATATATGTGAATATGTGAAAATATCATATGTACTGTATGTGAAATATGCATATACGTGAAATATGCATATATGTGTATATGTGAAATATGCGTATAATATATGAAATATGCATGTATGTGTATATGTGAAAGATGCATATATGTGAAAAGCAATTACCTGCTTATTACATTGAAGCATTTTGTCAGATTGTCTCATTGAGATCAATATGTCTTTTAGCAGAGACCTTGGAACAAAGTGACATGGATAGAAACACAGGGTACAACGTAGTCACACTCATCAGAAATTAAGACATTAAATCATCTAATCTAAGTGCTGAAAAGCCAGAATTCAAGCTTCCACACAATTGATAATATCTGGGAATCTAAACGGGCATGGATGGACAATGGAAACCTATCTGCTCTAATTAGATATGCGCCGTACGTCCTCCTTCCAATAATAATAATTTAAAAAAACCTTTGCTATTGTAATCTTAGCATTTCACACGCCCCCTTCACTACACAATAACAGCCACATTAATTAGACTATTTAATTGTCTGCTCTCAGCCCCAGATGGCTATAGCAGCTGCTGCCATCCAGCGAGTGCACTTTTATTGATTAGGGTGCATATACATTCCTGTATTCCCCCAGAAACCACAGGCAATTACTCTTTGTAAATCACATCCAGCTGTATGTCTTTCACTTGTAAAATGCTTCCTCCCAACACGCTACTCTGGCTTCAGGGCCCTGTGTATACAACTATATCCCCGAAGAGATTTGATATCGCCCTCCGCATCCACGCTTGTACACATCGCGACCCTCCCCCACCCCGAGGGAATGGAATGAAAAATATGAATATGCATAACCAAGTTGATAAAATATAGGGATAGGGCGGGCGCATAATTTGCTATTTTCATACGTCGGTCGGAGATATAAATAAAATAATGTCCCAGAGAGTCGGAAGCGCTACTCATTAGTGGTTACAATACAAATGGCGCGCGCGGAGGTGGGCGCAGAGAAACTTTTCAGTTCCCGTACACCTTGACCCATTTACAGTGCTTGACTGTTTGTGAATGCCGTCTTATTTACACATGATACATCTATTCAAGCAATTGTAAATGTCTTCAAAGGCTGTTTAAGGCCACCATTTTATATTCATCTCCTGTGTCATTTTTCAGTTGAGAGAAAAAACAAAGCAAAACACATCACATCACTCCTCAATAACGTTCGCTCTGTTGTTTGGCTTTCGATGATTTCCCAGATGGAAATGTCACGGCGCAGGATAAACAGCATTAGGATTCCATTTAAATTGTAAATGATCCCTAATAATTGGAGCAGCACCGTTTAATTATAGAGAATAAAAGGCACTATTGATCCCGTTTATGGATCGCGTAGTTGGCCCTCGCTAATGCCAATAACTCCTCAAAAAACCGACTGTGCTTGTAGAAAGTCGACTAATGACCAAGTCACACACGCACACACACCTACACACGATACACACACATACACACTCTCTACTCTCTACAATCTCTACTAATCAGAGCCCAGGGATTTGATGTATTTCATCTTAAATACACGCAGAGACCAAAGGTGCTCGCATTGTGCTGTCTGTGTTGTTCTGCCTGGAATAGACAAAAGAAAATACTTTTTCAAAGGTTTTTAAGGGCAACGATTAAAGCCGGTGACCGTCAACGTTGTTACCAGATAAGCAGCATTATGGGGATTATGTGAAGAGACACTTGTGTCTTTGCGGCATTAGAGGCACTAATAGTTAGCTCATTAAATATAGCTTTTATTTACAGAGGAATTGTGGCTACCCATCAAGCGTGATTCGATACACTTATAGGGGGATGCAAACAGAGATAATCCCCAAATAATAGACTTCAGTGGAACCCTGACAGTTTCAGATTTATTACCCTCAGCGGTTCAAGGTCCCCTGCAGGTGTTGAGTATCGATACGATACTAATTAAATCTGCAGACAGCAGCTGCTCTTTTTTCTAAACTGACTTTCTTTGGCGCCATCCGGTGGCTAAAATTAAATGGTGTAATCTGAGTCTGTCAAGAATAAATGGGAGACCTCAAATGAGTTTGCTAGTCTATGTATTGTTTATACATATCAGGTGCGCGAAATGTGTGAAATTCCGATTCCGAACACTACAATGACCACCTCTCTATATCTCTCTATGAGTTGTTTTTACACTTACATTTACATTTATTCATTCAGCAGACGCTTTTGTCCAAAGCGACTTACATGAGAGGTGAAAAACAATCAAAGCAGACATCGACCATTGGAGCAACCTCGAATTTAAGTGCATGAGCTCTTGTTTCTAAATTCAACCAGACAATGCAATATGCTGTAAGGAATCAAAATAAGATTTGTGTTATTGTTTATTAAGGATTTATTAATCACACACATGCGGAGGGTGACACACACACACACACACACACACACATGCAGGGAGTGGTGACTGATGAGATTTAGTCTCTGCATTTTTCCCATCCTTGCTGCCTTCCTCCAGGGGCAGCCAGGAGCAGTGGGCAGCCCTCACTTTGTTGGTGCCCAGGGACCAATTCCAGGTGGTGGATCCATGTCGTGGTCAAGGACAGGACAGGAAAGTGTTCTGCACCTTTTTAGTTGGGGTCCTCATGTTGAAGGAGACCCATGCGAACACGGGGAGAACGTGCATGATGCCAACAGCGCCGGCAGATCGATCAGTTTGTTCACCCGCCGCTAGCGAACCGACTCATGTTATTGGTGCTTTAAACAGTGATGCAGATGAACCTTAACTAACCAATTTTCATACTGGTATGCACATTAAGTGGATCAGAACTAAAAGTTTCCATCTGAGAGTTTGATATACCTAAAGTGAATTTCGTAATTTAAAGTGTAATGCAGATAAATATTTAAAAATGTCATTATTAATAAGCATTTTGTAACCCCTCATAATAATGGAAATTTGGAACACTGGAAAGAATAATGGTAATGGTCTGTTGTGTGGGTACCTATAAATTGGCAGATCACAATTCACTCAACTTTAAAGGACTCATATCATGCTCCTTTTCAACAAGTTAACACAGGTAGAGGTCTCTGGGGTCCCCAAAACATGTCTTTGAAGTGTTTTGCTGAAAATACTCAGATTATTCATTCTAGCCATTCTAACCTGTCTCTATTATTCCAGGCTCTGACAGGCAGTGAAGAAATAGGCAATGCAGTTGCTGAATCTTCACTCATACACTCTCTACAATGCCTAATTTAAAAGTTTGTTCCGATTTTGCCTGTGGTGTCCGGAGCAGCGTGGACCGAACCGCGGTGTCATACTCGGTGGCACTCCAGCCGTGGATGGAGTTCATCAGATGGGGGACGGTTCTAATTCGAATGTGTCACACATGACGTGTCACGGTGTGACAGCAAACTTAAACAGCGTGTTTTAGGCCTTTTTCTTTCAACCGAGGCAGAGCAATTAAAAACAAATGCTCACTGGGTTGTCTTTTTTCACAGTTTGTGTGTTAGTAGGCCCATCAGAGACCCAAATGAATGTGCACATTGCCACCACAGGTGTCAGATTCACCAATGTACCTCCTCAAATGTCTTGCCACAGTGTTTTGAGGGGCCATCATCTCTTGTGGGAATTTCAGAAGTTCTTTAACATGCTTTGGAGTTGGGATTCGTTCTTCCATTATCTCAACAAGTTTCGGTGGATCTGTATATGCCATGGTTTTCAAGATGGGCTTCTAGCATTCAATGACAAACATTGGTGTCTGGATTAGGCTTTTGTGACATAACTGTGAAACTAGTCCAGTAATGTTGTCTTCAGTGGCAAGCTGGTGGCATTCATGTGCATCTAGTACATCCAGTAGGTCATCTTTATCAACAGATTCAAAGGACTTCAATGCATGCTCAAGAATTTCCCTCTCTTCTTTTGAGACATACTGCAAGAAGCTCTCTGTCACCCTGCTGTAATTTATTCCATACAGGGTTTCTTTCAAGAACGGAAGTGGGAGAAGCAGTGGGAAATACCTGACAGTTGTCCCAACCTGTCATAAGGATCCTAGCAATTGCTTGCCATTCCTCAGTGGCATTCATACCTTTGGCTTTGATCCCTCCCAAGGCAAAGTGTCATCCAATACAACAGAATCACTAAATGACGCGCCTACGTTACTTCACCATCTGTGTAGGTGTTATGCTGAATTTCTGCATCATGGGCTTCAGGCAAAGCATCTGTTACACCTGTACCGTGGTCTTCTTCTTGCTCAATCCTAATAATCTCTATTGTCATTTCTAGGGTTCCTTGGTCTTGTTCCATTTCTCCCACCTTTTCATCTTCCTTCTTCATCTTTGTTGTCACTGACCACCTCCACATTTGATAGTTCTTGATACATCAGTAGTTCTGAATGTGGATTTAAGAGATTTATCATATCTGTGTGTGGCAGTAAAGATAAGTCAAGTTTGACTTCTGGTTCTGATGCCTGACCTTGTTTGACATCCTGTGAAATGTTTCCTATGACCTCTGAGGTTGTCACTTGAGGAGTATCAGTAAAGCTGTTCGTGTCTTGAACATTTCTCTTGGTGCAGAGGTATTGAGTATTTTTACTTTGTTTCTTTCATACATATTCTCAATTGTAAAATCTGGGTCAATCTCATTTTGTGCAAAGTCACGGATCCAGCGAACATTCAGAGACTTGCAGACACCATTAGGGAAAAAAGGGACTCAGCCATTTCTTGGATGTCTATTGAGTTTTGTCTACCTGTCCACACAGGTATGCCGGGTCCCACTCCATTTTCCAGCTCGCCCCTGTTTGAAACTATTGTCTTTTTTGCTGAAATTAATTTCCCCAATTTCTAATCTCCTTGTCTTTTTCTTTGCATTTGTATTTCCTTTCAATTTATCCAAAATCTGCAGTGTTTTAAGTGCCTTACTATCTGGAGCACTGCACTTTCCCCTTATTCTTTCCAGTAATTGACCTAATCTAGATGCTACTGAATCTCCACAATGACTGTCTCAGTAATGTTGGATGTACTTTGATAGATTTTCTTCAGACATCAGTGTAATTACTGAAGAATCAATCGGCAAAATATAAACAAAAGTAACAACCTGTTAATAGGATAATATGTAAATTGTCATGGGTGACAAACTGAGTAAAATAATTTTGCCAATTTTTGCCACACATTTTTACATAATTGAGAAACCAACACATTTGCTTTCTATTCAAGAAAGTTACAGGGCAAGCCAAATTAATGAATAAAGGAAAATATGTATGTTGTTTCTGTGTGTGTGGGTGTGTGTGTGTGTATGTGTTCATGCAGTAAAATCCTCAGAAATGATTATTTACACCAGCCACAAACACCACATAAATAACATAATGAAAGCTATTATTAATTGACTAATCTCTCCACCTTGGGAGGATTGTTAGTGTGACAATGTTACCAAGTCATTGCCATCTTTCTCCCCCGCAGAGACCCAGCAAGCAGGAGAAGCACTGGTCAGAGATCAAAGACAACCCTCAACCTCTCTGGGGCCATTTGATCCCTCACGAGCAAACAAATATTGATATTTAGTTATCCTTTCCTTTACCAATTCCTCTCTTCCTCGCTACGGCCCCCTCACGCCTGTTGTATAAATATCAGCGAGATAGGTTTATTACACTTTAAAACATATGGGCCACCTGTATAAAGAGTGGTGGCTTTACCTTGCCATATAAAGAGCTAAGTCTCATGGTAACAGTCAACAACCCAGTGAGATAATGTTTGGACCTCCCGTTTGTTTTACTTAACTCTGGTTAAGTGATGGTCCAGTGCCATCTGTGTTGACAGCGGTGGCTCTTGCCTCATATGGTATGTGTAGACAGTGGTGAGTCACACAAGCGATATTGCTTAGTACATATTGCTGCTATGGTTTCTTATTCATGCACTCAAAATGATACTATATATCACCTTTGGGGCTATACAGCCACACACACAAAACATACTGCAAAACAATCGAAAACACATTGAATGAAACAAATGTCACACACAAAAAAATACAATGCTAACGAATACATGACATTCAATGAAAAATCCAAAGCTAATACTAATACTACATGTCACCTGAAGCGAGTCTCCAGGGGTTACTTGCCTACCAGCGTTGCAAACGTGATGAGAAATGCTCATCATACAAAGGTTATTATATTTGATTATCAGATAAAACTGTTTATACCCAATATCATATATGATGGATAATATGCAAAACCATCTTTTCTGTGGCACAAACAGAAAAAGATTACCAAATATAACATATAGCAGGTTCTGGCAATGGTAGAAATGTAGGAGTACAGACTGGAACTTTTAGTACATATATTCTTATAATGGACGGTTGATTACAGGCTTTCATGAGATAAACAATCATGCGTATATGCACATATACGTATGCATGTTTATCTTCCGTCACCCGCCTCGGTCCTCAGAACACAGGGCTACCGCAGTGCTGGACCGGGGTGATAGGGAACGCTCTTCAATTGTTCATTATTGAGATTGTTCTTGTAGAAGACCATCTGCGTGTAGGGTCTGCAGGAGGATTCAGCATTGGCACCAAACAGCCACACACAATCGGGATTGTGGTATGGCCAGTCGAGAGGACCACCATGACCGTTACAGGGAAGGCCATCCGTTGTAACGTAGTGTCCAGGCTTGCCTTGAATGGCTGTCCTTCCTTGGTCGGTGACAAGAGCCGCCTGTTGAACGGTCGTCAGTCCAAGCAATATTCTGGTCAAACAGGTCCTTAGTACAGGGAGCAAACAACAGAAGATCATTCCAATTATGACAAGCCCTATTCCTTCGTCAGCATGGCTCCCCATTTGCCTATCGAGTTTTCCAACCAATCCCAGGTGTGGGCCTCTCTTCCTGCATTAGCCCTTACTTCCTGTCGCAAGTTTTTCAACTTATTCATGGCTAACGTGAAACTTCCACTAGGTGCAGTATTGTTAGGAATGAATGTGCAGCATTCTTCGCCAAACATATGGCACACACCTCCTTTTTCGGCCATCAGATAGTTAAGTGCCATTCTATTTTGCCACGTCATAGCACTGGTTGCTTGTAACTGTTCTCCCAAAGAGGACAAGGCATCATCCATATAGTTGATAAATCTCTGCTGGTTATAGTAAACGTAGTTGATTCATTCATTATTCTTACTCGGTGTGATCCAGAAAAGGAG
>OMKR01110720.1:0-14900 GCA_900302355.1 Cyttopsis rosea | reverse complement strand
AACAGTAGAAGCAGTAGAAACAGTAGAAACAGTAGAGGTAGTAGAAACAGTAGAGGCAGTGAAAACAGTAGAGGCAGTAGAAACAGTAGAGATAGTAGAAACCGTAGAGGCATTAGAAACAGCAGAGACAGTAGAGACAGTAGAGACAGTAGAGACAGTAGAAACAGTAGAGACAGCAGAAACAGTAGAGGTAATAGAAACAGCAGAGACAGTAGAAACAGTAGAGGCAGTAGAAACAGTAGAGACAGCAGAAACAGTAGAGGTAGTAGAAACAATAGAGGCAGTGAAAACAGTAGAGGCAGTAGAGACAGTAGAAACCGTAGAAACCGTAGAAACAGTAGACGCAGTAGAAATTTGCTCTTGAACTCTTGCAGGTTCCTCCGATGATGGATTGTCAAGCGTGTGCTGAGGTTGTTCGCAGCATCGGTGCTCTGGTCCTGTGAGAAGATCTCGACGACTCCGTCTCACAACAGCACCATCTTCTGTCTGGATGGTGCATGACCTTGGTTGGATGTCACTGAGAACAGTTGCTTTCTGTCCCCATGTGTTTGTTTTGTCTTTTAACTTCACTTGGTCGCCAGTGTGGAGTTCAGGTGGTTCTGTGTTCCTGTCATAATAGAGCTTCTGCTTTGTCTTTTGCTGTTCCTTGAACCCTTTCACACTCAAGCGGTGTTGTGCGGTGCACAAGCCGGCTCCGGTAGTAGTCCGTTCCACTGTTCTTTGCCTTGTGCATCAGCCTCTTCACTGTCTGGCCATTAGACTGTGGTAAGTGAGGTAAGTGAGGACTTGATGTTGTGTGCACAAAGTTCCATTCTTGGGCAAAGTGGTGGAAACTTGCGTTGGAAAATTGCGGTCCATTGTCTTGCTTAGAACACCATGTCTGGAGAATATGGCTTTCATTGATGTTGTCACGGCCTCTGCTGTTGTAGTGTGCAGTCTATAGACCTCTGGATACGGGGAATAGTAGTCTGTAACCACTATGTAATCTTTCCCTTCAGAAACACAGGTCAGTGCCTAACTTCTGATATGGACTGTCTGGCACTGGGTCTGGCTTTAATTGCTCGTCAGGATTGCTTGCTTGATATTTCAGGCATGTCGTGCGGGTTGACACCTCATTTGTCACATCTTGATTGATCCACGGCCAGTACATCACCTACTGTTTTCTTGCATTTTTCAATCCCAAGATGTCCTCCGTGGGTCTTCTTGAGCATTTCTTTCCGCAGACTCTTTGTGATGACTATTTTACTTCCCTTGTAGCTGATGTTATCCACCACTGACAGCTCCGCTCTGCAGTTCCAGTACTATTTGATGTCAGATAAGCAGTCTTGCTTCATGTTGGGCATCCATCTATGATGGTTTTGCTTAGTCTTCTTAGAGTTTCATCTCTGTTTGTCTCGTTTTTATGAGCTCCATATTCACATCTGCCACGGGCAGCGCACTTGTGATCATGTCCACATAAGCGTTCATCAGTTCATCTTGGTGTTTGCTGGCTCCTTCGGGTCAACAGCTCTGGACAACGTGTCGGCTGTGTACATCAGCTTACCCGGGGTGTAAATCACACTCGGTGTGTAGCGTTGCAGCCGGATCATCATTCTTTGGATTCTCAGTGGACAGTAATTGAGTGGATTTTGGAACAATGCAATCAGTGGCTTATGGTCGGTTTCAACAGTGGTTGCCTGTCCTGACACGAACTGGTGGAATCTTTCACAGGCATATGTTATGCTGAGCAGTTCTTTTTCAATTTGTGCCACTGCAGCCAATTTGTGTCTCCGCATCTGTCATTGAGCATGGTGTGTATGCGATCGGTTGCCAGCCCAATCTGTGATGCATCTGATGAAATCTTGATGGGTCTTGCCTCAGAACTGGTTCTTCCGTGAGCAGCTTCTTCAGGTCACTACATGACTTCCACGCTCAGGATTCCACTCCCATTCAATTTTTTTCAGTTAGCTGTCTCAGGGGTGCCATCCTTTCTGAGAGGTTGGGTATGAACTTTCCCATGTAGTTTATCATTCCATTAAACCGTGTGCACCCACTCCAGGATCCACTCCGAGCACCCACTCCAGGATCCACTCCGTGCACCCACTGCAGGATCCACTCTGTGCACCCACACCGGGATCCACTCCGTGCACCCACATCAGGATCCACTCCGTGCACCCACTGCAGGATCCACTCTGTGCACCCACACCGGGATCCACTCCGTGCACCCACATCAGGATCCACTCCATGCACCCACTCCAGGATCCACTCCAGAATCCACTCCGTGCATGCACCCACACCGGGATCCACTCCGTGCACCCACATCAGGATCCACTCCGTGCACCCACTCCAGAATCCACTCCGTGCATGCACCCACACCAGGATCCAGTCCGTGCACCCACTCCAGGATCCACTCCGTGCACCAACACCAGGATCCACTCCGTGCACCCACTCCAGAATCACTCCGACCCTCCCCCCAGGAGGAGACACGTGTGTCACAAAACACCAATGCAAATCCAAACGGATCCACAGGTGAATCAACCATTATTTAATGCTAGTTGAGCCAGTTTAAAAGATAAAACCATATGAGAATATACAGTATGTAATCACATATAAAATGATGCCACATTTATTTGCAAAACAGTTTATACAACACATGTAATACATTATTTATTTTTGGATGGAGAGATATATTTATGTAGCCTGACATCGCCAGACCAATTTGCGAATGCATATTATTCTGGAATCTCTCAGTTCATTTACGATTTCCAAGGGGCGTTTTCAACGGGCGCAGACCAAAATGCCTCTGGATGCAATTGGATTGACCTACAACCAATGAGAGCAACAAAACATGAGTGACGGAGGCAGGGCCAGTTGGTAAAGTAAACTTTTACCAAATCCTGTGGGAAGTACGGCAAACATGTCTTTGTTACCAACAAAAGCTTTAAGTGCAGTTGTTTGTTCTTTTAGGAAAAATATACCATCCAGTTTGTTTAATACTGTCGCGATACAGATTCAAAAGACCGTTCAACATCAGCGGCAGCCATCTTGGTAAGGTGTCTCCTCTGTGTCGTCATCATATCAAACCCGCCCCATATTAGATAACCGGTTGTGATTGGCCCGACCCTTTCCAGGCCGGGTGGAAATCTGTTTCAATGGGAGGGGGACCAGACGTAGCTTGGCATTACCAGACCAATTTGCAAATGTGTATTGGTCTGGAACCAACGGGCGCAGACCAAAATGTCTCTGGACGCAATTGGATAGAGCTACAACCAGTCAGAGCAACGACATGTGGGATGTAGCGCTGAGCGATGGAGGCAGGGCCAGTTGGTAAATTAAACTTTTACCAAATCTTGTGGGAAGTACGGCAAACACATCTTTCTTATCAACAAAAGCTTTAAGTGCAGTTGGTTATTCTTCTTTTAGAGAAAATATACCGTCCAGTTTGTTTAATACTGTCACGATAGCGGATTCAACAGACCGATCCACGTCAGCCGCAGCCATCTTGATAAGGTGCCTCAACGGCGCTCCCCATCATATGGTCGGGTGTAAATCTGTTTGAATGGGAGGGGGGCCAGATGTATCTGCCAGAGCTCGCGGATTCGTCGGGTTCCCCGGCTACATGAACACAGTATGCGTCCCAGTACTTTATAATGGTGTCTGAGCATCGCTGTTATAGAATGCGATCACCCTTGTGTTGTGCCGCTGGTTGTAGAATTGCTTTTGATGATTATGTAGAGAATTTAAGTCTTATGTCTGTGTGTTGCTGCTAGCTTGTAAGTTTCCTGGTGGCAATGCCTGCTTTCAGCACCTTGACGTCTGTAGCAGAGGGCACAATAGTCAGCAGACTCCTCACACGGTGGCTGACAGCGAACCTGCCCCTCGTCTGAACTGCTGACCCTCAGCGCTGAACCCACATGGCACGAGAGAGTAAAACAAGCCGACGCAATACCCACTGTCGCATTTTCCAAGGTGGTTCCTTCAGACTAGTACACCGATATGTCCGCGTTGTTGAAGGTACGCAGAATGGCGACGGTATCGCAGTGTGAATGCGATAGCAGAAAAAATAAGAAACCTCTGGGTCGAGCCAGAATATCTCCCATTTTCCTTTTTCGCACGCAGCCGTAACACGCCGAGATAATACAGCGGAATCCTCCTGCTTTGAAGGCGATAACAGACGACCGTCAGGGAATTGATTCGGAAAATAGGATTTGGGGAGGGCAGTCACAGTTCGTATGAAATGTAATAAAACAGCATTTTGCTGTCCATCAAATTGAGAAACGACCCCTCTTGTCCTGTCAAACAATTTGTTAAAAAGCAAGCTCAAGATACAGT
The DNA here is from genome assembly GCA_900302355.1 of Cyttopsis rosea. Classification (NCBI taxonomy): domain Eukaryota; kingdom Metazoa; phylum Chordata; class Actinopteri; order Zeiformes; family Parazenidae; genus Cyttopsis; species Cyttopsis rosea. The sequence continues at coordinate 10,589 of OMKR01110720.1, read as the reverse complement.
AGCTCACGCTGGGATTCTGGGTTGAGGGATTTTCTAACTTACCTTAGCCCAAGAGTCTGGGGCCAGTTCCCTGGTACTTTATGCTGTTTTTTAAAATTGAAAGTCATTCTCTTACTGCAGCGTACTTAGTTTGTTTGGGTATGCAACTAGATTTCCTTCTTTTTCATAGTCCAGTTTCTGTCGCGAAGCAAGAAGCATGGCAGCTGTTGAGACCAGCTTTTAAACAACAGTTGGAGTGAAATTGGTTGGAGGTGGCCTTTAAGAAAGATTGCTCACCAACTCTTCAACTTCATGCATTTGTATTATTTTAGGGTTTGGGACACTTACACACAAGGTAGCTTTTGCCTTATTTTCAGAGCATGTAGGGCATGGCTTGCTGGGGAATTAAAATGCAATCTGAAAGCGTCAGACATTGGGGTTGATGTCTAAAAAAGGCCTTGGCTATTCCTTGGCTTATGTCCTTTACTCTCCTGTAAACCTCTTCCCCCTGTTTGAGGGCAAACTACACATCCTCATAACTCACAAGTTTTTTTTTTTCCCATAAGGAGGAAAATCGCACGCAGCAATCCAAGGTTAATGTAATTATGGCCTTTCTCTGTCTATTTTCTTACCCTCTCTCTCTCTCCTCTTTCTCTGTTTCTCTATCCATTTATCTCTCCTGATCTCTGATATGGCCTTCTGCGTTTATTGAGAAAATGAACGGTTTGGATCCTTTCATTTGGCTGACCATGCTGACTGGACTTCAGAGAAAATCCCTTTGAGTAAACTGAATCAGGAAAGGCCAAGAATACCTAGACGTGGAATGCCACTTGGGCCCTTTCAAAACTGTCTAGGCTGCTCTAAGCCTGAGGTGACGGGAGTGCTAGAGAGGGGGTATGTGTGGGCCGGACAGAAATGACATGACAACTGCACTGAATGTAAATAAAAGGGTTAAGTGTGGGTAATTCAATCTGGCAAGCATGGCTGTCTCCCAGTCTGGAGCTAAGCTTACAAATCATGGCTCTATATAATTTTTTTAAGAAAATCCTCATACAAAACATGGAGGCCTTCTCAATGCTAATATTATATGTCAGTGGATGGAAAAAGGCATTGCTTTTCAACGAACAGACATTTCAGAGAGCCAGGATTTAACAGTTATGGTATAACATTACATCTAACACACATAACAATAAAAATACGCAACATAAATACTTTTTGGTTGCTTTTTTAGAAAGAACTGAGCACTCACCAGTCTCTTCATCAATGGCGAATCTACCCAAACCGCTCCCGTCACGGATGGAGTACTGGATTTCCCCGTCCCTGCCATCATCATCATCGTGGGCAGTGACCTGGAGCACAGTGGTTCCGATCCGCGCATTCTCCTTCACCGACCCAGTCAAAGCAAATTGGGAGAAGTAAGGAGCGTATAGATTCTCATTGACATCCCCAACCTCCAGCTCCACAGAGGAGACAGAGAGGAGGGAAACGGGCCTGCCTTTGTCCTTGGCCCTTACGGTCAGATTATAGAACTGCTGAGTCTCATAGTCCAGCTCCTTCGTCAGCCGTATGGCCCCACTGGCTTTGTCCACTTCAAACCTCCCATTGTAGTCGTTGGCCAGGGAATAACGGATTTGACCCCCCAGCCCCAGATCCGGGTCCTGAGTTTCCAGCCAGGCCACGACGGTTCCGACCGGGAGGTCCTCCAACGCCCTGGCATTGTACACACTAGGTATGAACACCGGGGGGCAGTCGTTGACATCCTCCAGAGTGATCTTGAGTGAGGTAACCGAGAACTTCTGGGTCCCTTTTATTGCCCTATCTCTGGCCTCAATTTTCAGGTTGAATGCAGACACAAACTCTCTGTCCAATTGGCCTGCCACGTATACTATGCCATTGGTGCTGTTGATACCAAACTGTGTGGTGCTGGTCAGAACAGAATAGAAGATTTCCCCATTAGGCCCCGTGTCTTTGTCGGTGGCCTCCACCTGAATCACGTCGGTGCCTATGGCAGTATTTTCAGGTATGACAGTTCTGTAGCCACCTTCTTGCAAAAACTGGGGTGCGTTATCATTTGCATCCTCTATGTAGACTGTGAGGAGACGCCAGGCACTTTTCTGTGGCAGACCAAGGTCGTAAATTGTAAAGTTGAGGAGGTAACGATCTCTCTTCTCTCTGTCCATGGGCAAAAAGACCCTAATGAGGCCTGTCTCCATGTCAATAGTAAAACAGCTGTCCGTGTTTCCATCTGAAATGGAGTACAGAATCTGACCATTGAAGCCTGTGTCGCCATCATAGGCATCAACCTTGAAAACACTGGAGCCAACTTTCAAGTCTTCCCGCACTGCGATATCCGTGGGGAAAGTCTTGTCAAACTGTGGGGTTTGTCGATTGACTGAAAAAAGGTCTATAAAGCCCTCTTGAGTTTTGGGCTTGGTGCTGACTTTGGACTTCTTGAGTAACTTTTCTGCTAACTTTTGTGCTACCCTGGTCTCTTTGCAGTTGAAACTTTTGGGCGGAGATTTTCCATGCACAATGGAGATGTTTACGAACATGGGATCTGAAAAGTTCTCACCATCTGTTGCAGTTATTTTAAGGTTAAAGACTCCATTCTTTGGACTAGCAGTGACAAGGGATCGCCTCAGGGTCAAGACACCTGAATCGGCGTTGAGGTGAAAAAAACCCCACTCATTCCCTGAAAGTATGTTATACTTCACTAGTTCCAACTCATCTACATCTATGGCAGACATTGTGGTAATCACTTCATCCACAGGGAAGTCCCGAGAGATCACTCCCTGGCATGCTACCTTCTCAAACAGGGGCTGGTTGTCGTTCATATTCTCCAAGTGGATTGTTACGTTGACCTCGCTCTCTCGCCTGTAGGGGGATCCCCAGTCAGACGCCCTGACAGCAAACACATAGCTTTCTGTGGAGGATTCAAAGTCGAGTTCCTTAGTGGTGCTAACAATACCGGAAAACTGGTTGATTTCGAAGGGGATAGGCTGGAGGCTAGAAATGCTGTAGGTTATGTATCCATTTTCTCCTCTGTCATTGTCTACTGCAGAAACTGTGAGCACATTGGCACCAATCGGTACGCTCTCATTGACAAATACCTCATACGATGACTGGGCGAATGTTGGCATGTTGTCATTTGCATCGTCAATGGTGACTTGAACTTTAACCCTGAGCTCACTATCTACCTCTAACACCTCAAGATTAAAGAAGTCCTGGGGCACCTGGGTAAACCAGCGTGCAGTGGAGATTACACCCGTCAAGGTGTTCATTTGGAAGTGGACAGAATCTGCTGATGGAGTCAGGACATATTCTGCATCGTCAGGCTCTGGGCTGATTTTAACTGCCCCTACAATTGTGCCTGGAGGTGAAATTTCATTTAGACTAATTTTGTAAGACTCCTGCTCAAATTTTACATCTACCGCCTGAAGTTTCTTCACCGTGAGGTGAACAACCTTGACCGCAGAAAACTTCTGTGGAGTCCCCCTGTCTTTAGCCTGGAGGGTGAGATTAACACCATAAGGGCTATTTTCCCACTCTACTGCTTCAGGGGCCTTTATTGCAAATTCATTTCCTTCCGATCTCTCTAAGATAAACTGTTCTGAGGGGTCTCCTGCCACAATGGCCACTGAATCAATTTCACCATTTAATCCCTCATCCGGGTCTTCCACTGTGACCACAGCATATACAGGATCTTTATCCAGCAATGAGGGCACATGCGTTACCACTTTCATGACCGGGATATGCTCATTGAAACGCTCCACATGAACAAACAGCTTGGCTGTGCTGCTCACGCCGTTGTTGCCATACAGCTTCATCCCGCGGTCCACTGCCAGTATTTCCAGGTCGTAGCGCTTCTGCTCATCTACGTTGAGCTTCCCGCTGAGGGAGACAACTCCACTCGTTGGATGCACTGCAAACAGCTCCATTTTCTCCTTGAAGAAATAGTAAAACTCCCCATTGGAGCCTATGTCAGCATCGGTGGCAGTAACTTGTGCTATGCTAGTCCTGAGAGGAGTGCTCTCCGCTATGGTAACGGAGTAAGTGGTAGGCGAGAACAAGGGTCGGAGGTCATTCATATCCAAGACCTGAATGCTGACTTTGCTCCAGGTCTCCAAGAGGGCTTCACCCTTGACTGAGGCTTTCACTGTTAAAACGTAATTATCCTGGATCTCTCGGTTCAAGATGGCCGCGTTGCCGCCTTTAGTCCTTATGCGCATGAAGCAGAAGTCACCCAGCACATACTCCTCTGCCTTGAAGAACCCTTCATCGTCCCCTGAAGTAATTCTGTAGCGGATCTCCCAGGAGCGCAGAGCTAGGTGGATGCCCATTTTAACTTTACTGTTGGCGTAGGTACGTGCCGCCGAATTCTCGTATACGGTGGCGTGGTAGACGGCCCGCGTAAAGCTGAAGTGGGGCCCATCCTGGGTCGGCACTTGGATGTCCTGGCAGTGGCAGAGGGGTGGATGGTAGAGCAGCAGCAGTAGCAGGGCCAGGGGGAGAAGAGGGGCACGCACGCCTGCCCACTGGCCCATTTTCACATCCATCCCATTATCACTCTTCCATCCTGCAAAAGACAGAAAGAGAGAAGAGCGAAAAATGTTAACCACAGGTTGGGACCAATAGTGGAAGGGTTGGCAGTATTTACACCAAACAAGACAATTCGCCTATCCACCATTTGACCCTTGACCTCTCTACCCCTACAGGCTACAAATTATCCATTGGATCACAAAAATTGATTGGATAATGGAGAGGGGGGTGTGGGGAGGGGGTGACGGAACACACAGAACCTGGCAACCAAGCGGAGGGATGACATCACTGCCTAGCTTGGACTCTATGGACACTGAAAGTCAATTGCAAGTTTCAGAAAAACCAGAGGTGGTTTCGGCAGGAACAAAATAATTGCACGGCTAGCGAGAGGAGTGTAACATCAACGAAACGCACACCAAAATAAACATACAAACTCCCCTAGCAGGGGACAGAATGACAGGCCTGCCTTTGAGTGACCCTATCATATCCCTTTTTCCTGAAATACAACTGAATTGCAATGTCTCCAAAAAGGATGTAGTATCTCCAGAGGCTAACCAGATATGGTTTTAAAACCAGTGACCCAAATTGCCGTTGTGTTTGAATTTTGTTTTCCCTTTCAGAAGAAAAAAAAATTAAAAAACTGCTATTCCAAAGTAAGCAGCCACAAATATGTGCCAATCTGGGCACTGGGAGAAACCCCTGATCCGGTAAATGCCGTGTTGCGGTGATAGGAGCGCCGCAGCGGTCTGCTTTCTGATGACTCTGCACTTTGCACCACAGTGGATGAAGAGAGTGGACAGAAAAAGCGGACCTGGTCCGATGGCGTTGATAATAACACACTGGTCCAACAGAACACACACACAGACGCAAGAATGCATACACCAAATACACGCTTAAAAACAAGTTTCCCAGCCACATGTTCTCCCTTACTCTATTTCTCACAAGGGTCTAACTTCTGACCACAAACAATGGAGGAAAAATAATCGAAACAAAAAGAAGATACAATATCTGTGGCCAAACCACTTTAGCCGAAACAATGCAAACCGCCATCTAAGCCTGTATTTAAACACACTTCATCAGCCAGTCTGGCAACAAAGGCTGGATTCTGCCAAAATCATTTGCCAAAGACAGCACCGTGCCATTTTCAACTGATGTTTAACTGTCATCGCCTTGTTAACTTTTTGCTCTGGGCCTGACGGTCGCGGCAAGGGGAGGTGGCGGTTGGTGGGTGGGGGTATGGGGTGAGACTTATGACATGTAAACAAAATGACTCATTTTTTCTTCCCCAAGAAAAAAACAGCAAAGTCAGCACTTCATCGTGTCAGCTTGTCTCTAAATCCTTGGAGGATAGACTTCAACCCTCTGCGGTAAAATCATATGAAGTTCTGATTATCATATAAAAATCATATATGCTGTTCATATGTGATTCATATAAGATCACATATAGCATCGGCGTATTCTTTGTGACATTTTTATGGCAACTTTCATGCAGATTTGTGCTGAGATGTATGTCAAAACATACAGGTATAGTATATGTCGGTGTTCTCTATCAAGTGGCTTATGTAAGATATATACCATAGGTATGCGGTACTGAACTGGTATATACAAAACATAGACCTTTACCTTAAAGGGGCCCTATTACACTATTTTCACTCTTCATATTTTTATTCTGGGACTCCACTAGAGTAGCTTTGCAAGATTCACAGTTCATAACATTATTTATCTTAGACTGGCCTTTACCCCACCCCTCAATTCAGCCTCTCTCTGAAATGAGACGTTCCTGATTGGAAATGGCAACTGTTCAAATGGAACCTTACATGTTCGATCCCGATCTCATCTCTAAATTTGGAAAATATTACGCTCAATACCTGCTTATTGTGACATAAAGGTGGTGTTATGGAATCCATAACATTGATGGATGAAAAATATCCAACAAAGGCAGCAGGTTCATTCACACATTGTCCTCCTTTATGGAGAAGTTCCGTGTGGAGTCTGTTCCTGCATTAGAGTCAGTACGTTATGTCCAGTGTAGATGCGATCGTTTGGACAATCTGTCGGCAGCGGACGTTCAATCTGAATGTTTCGGTTTTTTTCCCCTGGCTCCCTCCTCACTCGCTCTCCCTCTCCCTCTCTGGCTCGCTCTCCGGCGCATCGCGGTGCACCGCACGTCCGCATAATGCTAAAAGACACCTCTGGGTCCGAGTGGCATTTTTAAGAAGAAAAATAATCAATTACAAGCTGAATATAAAACATATATGTATATATATATGCTCCTGTTAGTACAGTATTTGTTCTTAGCTTCGACATAATGCGACGTGGTTCGGCGGCGAGTGTGAGAAAAAAAAGCCGGTCCTTCGCAGTTCCTCAGACGGGGGGCGGGTCTAATTCTACTGCTGTCCTAGTGTGACGTCACAAAGGTTTTCTGAAATAGGGAGCCCACAAAAAACTGACTGGGTTGTCGTATTTCACAGTTTGTGTGTTAGTAGGCCTATGAGAGTCCCAAATGAATGTGCCCAAGTTTTTCATCATAGGGCCCCTTTAATGTATACAAGGATAATACATATACAACCACCCTTTGCCCTTATAAAGCCATATGCCGCCACAGCGCTCTGGAGAAAGGCCCTCAACCCCTGAACTTATTAGTTCTAGGAGGCATTGATAAATGTTATGGCCTGCGTCCTGGCATGTCTCTCTGACTGCAGGTTAACTGGTCCTGGCCCATGACAGACAAGTCAGATAAAGGACAGACGAAGTGATCAAAGTTGAGACCCGGCTGTGTGATTTAATGCATTTGCTGGCTGGGAAAGGCTTTGACCGCAGATGGTCGCACGGCATGAGGAGAAGAAGGCACAAAACAAAAAACAAGCGATAGCACAGAGGGACAAGCAAATAGACAGAAGAAAGACAGACAAAAGAACATCATGAAAAGCACAAAGCATGAAGCATGAAAGAGAGAACGTGTTCTAATTCAGTCGTGTAGAAAACGGATTTACATCATTTTAAATTAGAAGGGGGAGTGCAAAAAGAAGAGTGAGAGTGAATTCCCATAATGCACAGCATCGATCACTCCTATGACAATACACTCCTGATACAATAAGCCAATGTGAGAGACCCAGTAAACACCATGGGAGTCATTTCAATGATATTGGATGTCCTGCTATTGGCTTTAAAGTCAGAGCATACTTTGCAAATATTCATTCTCTTTTAATGCCTTTCTCTAACAATCGGCATTGGTGTTTAATAATGTTACGCTTATGCACACTTGAGACATGCCGTGTTGAGCATTGCATCGGTAATACAACGCAAAAAGCCTGATTTTACATGATTTATTCATCGTAACTCTCCCAAAGCGGCCATGAGGCAGCCAATTTCTGCAACTCCATAAACACATATTTAACCTTTTACTGTGCCTTGTGTGCTTTGACACCAAAAACATACACAGAGAGACACATAAAGCTGCGCTGCTCTCCGGTTAAGCTGGCTCCTTTATGTCCACCTCCCCCTCCCTGCAAATTCCCTAAAATTTCCCCTCGAGGCTCATTGGAGAAGCAAAGCCCTCATGGGCGGTTTTGGAGGTTCAGTAGCGATTCGTGTACAATACACACATCTGCCCGGAGCGGGTAACCAAGCGGTAACCAAACCCACAGTCGTAGTTGTCGAGCCATTCAGAGGCAACAACGGTGATAAAATAGTGACAAAATCTGCTGCTCGATGTATGAGACGCCCAGTCGAAGCCCTTGTTGCCACTAGAAGGCTGTTGGTAATACCTTGGAAAGTTCCGCTGAAATGAAACATGAATGAATGACAATACATGAAAACATGCCAGAAACAGACAATATGAATCCAATAATATTTGATACATTCATGCGATTCCATGAAATCTGTTCATATTTTAAGCGTAACTTGCTCAAGATTCCGGTCACGAGCATTAACAGGGAGGGGTTTCGATCTGCATTGGACAATGGACGACCTATTCTTTTGCGGGTTGCAACTGCCAATGGAAAAGCCCTTCTCCAGTGAGTTTTCTGACCCCTTGGTGGACTGAAAAACTGTTTCTTGGGCATGGACATGCAAACACATTGTAAAAGTGGATCACTGCAGCTCGCTTCCGCTCATCAAGAGAACAATTCTGGAGGCCACCCTGTTATTTTTGACCGGTAGATGCTGTCGTCCATTTCACTTGAGTATTAGATACTGACCTTGGAAGGTTACTTAACTTCCAATTTTCAGGGATGAAGTGCCCGTGAATGCCGGAGACGTCTATCTGCGGTTCATTCGTCCCGCCATGCTTGTCTTCCGACCTCACAGGGCTGTCAATATCTCGAACGGTTTTCAGTTTTCCTTGTTGAGCGAGTGAGTGTGTCTCGCAATCGAGAATGTTTGGAATTCCCTGACCTATCTGTTCATAAACACTGCTGTTTTGTCCTTTTTTCCATAAGAGAAAATCCCACAATGCAATAGGCTGCATTTACTGTCTGAAACACGCACACGCACACACACACACAAACACACACACACACACGCCCGACGCCACGCCACAAGGGACGGCGACACAGAAAAACACCATCATTCTCCACGAGAAGCCCCACTTACTGTCAAGCTCTAAACACCCCCTCATTAGCTTCTCATTATAGGCTAATTCGCCTTGATTTGTTCGGTGGCGAACGCCGGCCGCACGGCTCCGCACCCCGGGACACACACCGCGGGGGAGGGGCGCTCGGTCCAACGAGGGCAGCGGGTGGGATGGGGGTCCGGACTGGTGGCTCTCTCCTGGCTGATCGCAGACCAGTTTCAAACCACATTGTTTTCCGTGTACTGCTAACTCAACAGTCTCTCGACCCGACCGATAACATGGTAACCCATGAGAGGTCATTATTTTGTTTAAAAATATCCCATATTTGCTTCTTTTTCATAGCTTGCACTTCATAATTAAGGCCTTTGCCGACAAAAATGCCCCGATCAGGCACGGCCCAAGTAATGAAAGGCAGCCATGGTGAATTTGAAAAAACAGCGTAGCTAGTTGTGGTAAGTAAACAGTTGATATAGATGAACATTCACAAAAAAGAACCTCGCACCCTGAAATGACACATCCCCGCCACCTCAAGTGACCAAGAGAAGAAAAACAAATCAATCAATCGATCAGAATGTTGACTGTCTTAGAGTGAAGAGGAGGGTAAACCCCAAATGCAATTCTGGGACTTGTAGCCAAATCCACCCAACAACTTCATGGATTGTCACTTTCAGCGACTGCTTTCCCACCGCATCAGGTTTAAGGAGGCTCAGGAGGTAGAGCGGGTCGTCTAGCAATCGGGAAGGTTGCCGGTTTGATCCCTGGCTCCTCCCGGCCGTGCGGTGTCCTTGAGCAAGACCCTTAACCCCCTAACTGCTCCCGATAGCCTGGCATGGCCACCGTAATCGGTGTATGTAAAGCAATACTCATTACCTGATAACCTGCAGAAGTTTGAATTTGGGTGGAGTTCCAGAGAAATCAGATTCCCGGCACTGATGCCGCAGTGCTGATGCTATGCATGTACACAGTTCAATCAAATTATTAACATAATCTAATTACAGCCAGTAGTCGAACTATCAGTGTGCATGTAAAACAGGGGTCCTGTGTGTGCTGGCGCCTTTGGCAAGATTTTTCCAACATTTAGAGACGCTGCTTGGCGGGATCGAGGAAGCGGATCAGAAAGTCACTGATGTGATGCCGTGTATAACGGTGAACAGTGAACGGTAGAATAAAAAAAACACCTGGCTGGCCTCCAAGAGTGCACGCTGCTAATCAGCGATGGCGGTGACCCCAGACATAGACGCGTGCTGAAATCTCAGTCTATCGGCAGCTCACACACACACACACACACACACACACACACACACACACACACAGACAAACAGAAAACGTCAGTAGGTTGTGTTGAGTCCGAACAGAAGGCCGGGAGCTCTATACACCAGTGTGCTGCCAAAAGCCTGTTTAAACACACCAGGATTGTCATCCTGCAGGTAATTACGTCTTTCTCATTCTGCTGCGGAGGGAGGGAGAGAAAGAGAAAGACAGAGAGCGAGAGATAGAC
>OMKR01110719.1:0-14043 GCA_900302355.1 Cyttopsis rosea | reverse complement strand
ATATGCCTCCCCAGACCATCACTGACCCACCGCCAAACCGGTCATGCTGGAGGATGTTGCAGGCAGCAGAATGTTCTCCACGGCGTCTCCAGACTCTGTCACGTCTGTCACACGTGCTCAGTGTGAACCTGCTCTCAACAGTAAAGTGAACGGGGCGACAATGGTGGACCTGGCAATTCTGGTGTTCTCTGGCGAATGCCAATCGAGCTGCACGGTGCTGGGCTGTGAGCACAGGTCCCACAAGAGGACGTCAGGTCCTCATGCCACCCTCATGGAGTCTGTTTCTGACAGTTTGGTCAGAAACATGCACACCAGTAGCCTGCTGGAGGTCATTTTGTAGGGCTGTGGCAAACCTTCTTGCGACCGCACGTATGGATGTGCCATCCTGGAGGAGCTGGACTACCTGTGCAACCTGATTGGGGTGCAGGTACCGCCTCATGCTACCAGTAGTGACAAGGACACTAGCAGAACACAAATCTAGAGAAGAATCAGTCAGGAAGGATAAGGAGAGAGCAATTGTCTGTGACCACCACATGCAAAACCATTCCTATTTTGGGGGTTGTCTTGCTATTGCACCTGTTGTCAATTCCATTTGCACCAAAGCAGGTGAAATTGATTCACAATCACTTGTGCTTCCTAAATGGACAGATTGATATCCCTGAAGTTTAACTGACTTGGTGTTATACTGTGACGATTAAGTGTTCCCTTTATTTTTTTGAGCAGTGTATATTTTTTCATCTTTTTCTAAAACAACAGCCTTTTAAGGGCTATTTTCTAACAGCCTTTTTACAGGGTTAGGGTTATTTTCTTTTATGTGCTTTTCTATTTTTTTATTTTATCTACTCAAAGCTGCCCTTAGGTACAAGTAAACTATATAGTCCCTTTCCCACATGGAAGCCATAACATTGCCGGATAAAAACTATCCAGCAAAGTCAGTAGGTAGTCAATTCCATTTGCAGGGTGTGGACTCTAGCTCAGCCAAGGTAGGGCAGGCTAATAGTAAGCCTGCACATGCTACACCATCAGAGGGTGTAGACTCTCAGTTCTATACAGGACAGTAGTAACATGCCAAGCTTACTAGAGAGGACAGATCCTGCCAGACAGACTAATGTAGTATAGACTGATGTAGTACTTGTAGCACCTGATTTGGATGTAAATACCCTCAAATTAAAGCTGAAAGTCTGCACTTAAAGCACATCTTGATTATATCATTTCAAGTCCATTGTGGTGGTGTACAGAGCCTAAATGATGAAAATTGTGTTGATGTCCAAATATTTATGGACCTGACTGTATTAGCTGCGTTAAAAAACATATTGTCTGTAACGCCCTACTGAGGGGTTCATATGGGGACTTCACATGAATATTAAAGTCACCCATAATTAATATATTATCTGCGTGCATCACCATGTCAGAAACAAAGTCAGAGAATTCATCTAAGAAGCTCAAGTAGGGGCCAGGAGTTGTTTTAAAGTCATTGTTGAATTTAGGATTCAAGTTAAGATTAGATTTAGAGAAAGGGCAATGCCACCACCTTTCATGGATGAACACACAACATGGGAGCTAACATGGGAGCTTTGGTGGAGAAGCTTCGTTCAGTGGTAAGAAATAATTTGGCTTTAACCAAGTCTTAGACCCATCATATCAAGATTTTGGTCTCAATCAAATCATTAACTAACAATGAGGGGAGTGATCTAATGTTCATTAGACCAATTCTTATTAAAGAAGGCTGATCGGTGCCCTTCAGCCCATTCCTTCCCTGGTAGTAAGATTGCATTGTTTAGAGCCTGATTTGTACTTTGAGGAACTATAAGCATGGCGGGGAATTGATGCTGTGGGTATCTGGTAGGAAATGCCGGGTAATCTACGAACACTGTGATTAGGAGAGAAAACCGTCTGAGAATTATGACCAACTGAATTTATAGAGATGAGAGGAAGGATGATTAAATGTGTTACACAGTACTACATCAGTCTATACTACATTAGTCTGTCTGGCAGGATCTGTCCTCTCTAGTAAGCTTGGCATGTTACTACTGTCCTGTATAGAACTGAGAGAGTCTACACTCTCTGATGGTGTAGCATGTGCCGGCTTACTATTAGCCTGCCCTACCTTGGCTGAGCTAGAGTCCACACCCTTTAAAGTGGTACTACCAGGCTCTCTACTCACCTGTGCCCCGACCTGCTGAGAGATGTCATGCTTGAGGCGAATGTGTGAATGACTACCTACTGACTTTGCTGGATAGTTTTTATCCGGCAATGTTATGGCTTCCATGTGGGAAAGGGGCTATATAGTTTACTTGTACCTAAGGGCAGCTTTGAGTAGATAAAAAAAAATAGAAAAGCACGTAAAAGAAAATAACCTTAACCCTGTAAATAGGCTGTTAGAAAATAGCCCTTAGGAGGAATTGTTGAAATAGCCTTTAAAAAGGCTGTTGTTTTAGAAAAAGATGAAAAAATATATTACTGTGGCATACCAAGCAAGAAAACATGCATCTGTCTGTGGCTTTTCCTACCAAGAAATGTCTTGGCTGAACAACCCAACAAAAGTTTCTGATAAGTCAGTGAAATGACTTGGTGAAGACTATGCACATAGGCCACACCCCATCGATGGGGAGGGGAAAAATTACTTTGTAAGAGCTGTCGATAATTTGTATGTCAACATTAATTATCTATCTACTTAATGATTAGCCAATTTTACCTACAGTATAAACAACAATATTAAATGATAACCACTAAACAGTCTGCTAGTGTGTAACAACACCACAATGTGCATTTAGCACACTTGTTCATTTGGGCTAGCTAATAAGCTCTCAATGTGGTTTTTATTCCCACGTCCACAGCATCCCATGTTTTGAACTAATAGTAATTTTGAACTAATAGTTAGCTAGCTAGTAGCTTTTATTTAAGCATCATGACTATGGCATGCTGTTTTAACATTTATTCAACCCACTGTAGCTAGCTACCCCTTTATCTTATCCCCCTTTCACACAGACGACCCGCGAACAAATGCCACCTAACTAAGTACATAAGTTGTGTGCCACCTAACTAGTTAGATAGCTGAGTTTTAGGCTGATGGCTAGTTAACTGGCTGACTTTTTAGTGCAGTTAAATTTGGCAAAAATGGCAGTGAGCTAATTAATTTCTGTTAACAAGCTGAATCATATGGGCAGCTAGCTAGGGAAAATGGGCATCTATTTTTTTTTTGTTTGTTTGTTTTTTAACCTGTATTGTCAGCATGCTTGGCATACAACACAGAGTATTTGTATGCCATTGCATCGAGGACAGAGTTAATCTGCAAGTCTCTTAACCTGCAATGCCACTCTTTATTCATTCTTTAATCATCAAGTGTTGCTTGCAATAACTCTGTCTTGGGGACGACCTGTGGGATGACAAGAGCACAGCTTTTTTGTTATACAAGACCGCCAACAATCCCCCTCTTTGGAGCACGATGTTACCATGTTTTGATCTATAAACAACTAATCATTACTTCTCCAAATTTTTATTTGACTGACTTTATTTTCTCAGCACTGCTTTTGGGACATCTCCATATCTGACCCAAAATTGGTCATTTAAAACGGGTAACAACTGTTGTCCCTAACACTACTGTTGGAGTCATAATAACACAGTTGAAGATTGATACATTAGATAAAAAGCTAGACACAAACTAACATTGGCATGATGGATAAGCAAATGCATTTTGGAGATTTTTATATATTTTAGCATAGCTAAAAACAATTACAAGCCACATTGAACAAAAATATAGTTGTAGAGTTGAAGTAAATAATCCAGGATTTTTTCTAGGCTCACAAAGAGTTTGTCTTTCAAATCTGGCCCAAAAGAACCACATTTATTTTGTTTAATTTTGTTTAATTTGATTATTTGATAATCCATCTAATGGACAGGTGTGGGATGTCAAGATGCTGATTAAACTGCATGATCAGTGCACAGGTGCTATGTAGGGGACAATAAAAGGCCACTCTAAAATGTGCAAAAAAAGATCCTGGATTCTTTACTTCAAGTCATGCAAAATTGGAGCAAAAACAATAGTGTTGCGTTTATATTTTTGTTCAGTGTAGTTGGAGGTTGGAGTTGGTCGCGTCAGTGACCAACTCGTGGTCCATGAAAACGGACCATGTCAGTAATTGCAATGATTACGTGCAGATATGATTGCAAGTACAATAAATAATATAATTGGTTCATATTTGAGCATAACTTGTAATGAAATGTTCGCTGCAAAGACACGTGCCACGTACTTGGGATGGCTGCCATTCTTTGCCATCCCATTCTAGCCAGGGCCGGCGGCACGTGTTCTCATATGGGATTCTGTCGAAACACAGCCCATCCTTTGATTCCTCTTCGGTTAGTGCATCCAATTGAACGACAACTATCCGGCATTTTTGGCTAACAGTGTGGTTAAAGCTGAGCTGTCGTTGGCAGGTGTGTGTGTGTGTCTGAGAAGCAAGCTGATACAGAGTGTCCAGCCAGAGCCTCCGACATGGAAAAACAAAGCAAACAAACACGCCAACGCTCACCAACTGGCCTTAACCCATTTGTTTGGACGATCAAACCCTAGAGAGCTACAACAGCTGAATCATGCAACAACCACTCGAATCCTGAAAGAAAATGGTTTGAGGAGGCAGTTTGTATGAAGCCTTCCATTTATAAAAAATAAAAAAATTAGTCGACACTTGACACCATCTCAATTGATTGCCATTAATACACCTCATGAGAAATCTCAGGACACCTCTATTGTACTAAATCATGTAGGGGCTGGAAAATAGTTTGATTATGTGTGTTGAAAGTGCTGGAAAAGCTTTATTTTACCATCAGGAAGGGTTGCTGATTCTTACAACTTGGATTATTTTTGCTCCAATGCAGTGATGGCGTGTGGTGTCCAAAAACTGACAGTGTAATGGGGAAAAAGGCTTTTTCCATGGAAATGAGAAGAGATGAGCAGATGGATGTTGTGAATTGTTTTGGGTTTTTTTTCCTTCAGGTTTACTTTACTCTATGGGTTTTATTTTTGTTTATAACCTCTTGGTTTTCAGGGCTAAGCAGATTGTTTTCTGAAGGGGATTAGATAACAAATCATTGCCCTCTTCTCTGTTTACATCCAACACCATGGCTGAATGCCAGCAGGAAAACACAAAGACAAACACCTTTGACGTAGTCCAACTGCATCTGTGCCTTTGACTTTTGACATTTTTGCAAACAGAGTCTGTCTGCAAGGAGTTAAACAGGAAGGGGTGGGTGTTGTCTTGTGTTCCAGATGAAATCAGCTTGGAGGGGGTGGTAGTGCAGAGAGCGGAATGCAGGCCAGCGGTCAACGACAGCTACATGAAGCTGAAGAAGTGAGTGAGCTTTTCAGCCATGGTCAACTTGCCTCCGGCTCAGGTTAAAAGGGAGCCATCCACAGTAGATTGGATCCAGTCGTCGGGGGGCCCCTTAATATACCCACTGCACTTCAGAAAGGGAGCAACTAACTATGGATGAATGATTAATAAATGTTTATGAATGATTAATATATTAAAAGCTTCCAAATAAGTGGAGGCACCCTACAGTAGGTTTAAACCAAGGAGCTCTGGGGTGAAAACGGATCTGGTAAGGAAGATGGAATGCTACTGTCGAGAAAAAAATTCACAGTGGTTTATCATCCTGCATCCATAGACCAGATGCTTGCATACACAAATAATTTTCAAGATTACACATTTAACATGAGCTCTGGATCTGACATTTTCCAGAGTAAAGGGGGAAAAATATTGTGAAATGTGGATCTTCTGAGAATGTTAACGAATGTTCCCCTAATTGCTCCTCTCCAAGACTGCGCTGCCTTTGAACCAGCTCTATCCTTGTCTCTCTCAACATGTGTCCGAGGTACAAAAGAGCGCTGAGAGCTGACAGATAGCATTGCTATAGCAACTGCATCTCGGCATTCTGTGGTTGATGCACTGCTCCTATGCTAACCCAGGAAACCACACCTGACCGTTTCTATAACGCAAGACTTTCTAGATTAACTCTCAACAGTTGCTTAATTCTGTGCATTAGCTTTGCTCTTCGTTTTTTGCTCTTCTCAATTGTTTTCATTTGGCAGTTGTATGCATCCTGTGGAAGCTTAAATGTACTTTTCGCTCTTGACCTAGAAGAACAAGGTAATCATGGCAATTGACACTTCTTAAGTGTTATCGCAGCCTATCTTCATCAGGTTTTCATTATTGTTGTTCGTAGTGTCAATTATTTGAAGCATGGCTGGTATACCGTTACTTTAACAGGTTCAACGGGTTTCTCTGTCATTTAAATTATCTGGCACAAACACAGACAGGGCGCGAAAAGAGGAGGTGAGCAGTATTGGAGAGAATTAGCGAGACGGCTAGGTGTTATTATTCTGTTAACTGTAATTGTTTAATATGCCAAAGGAAAATATTAATCGCATTTAATTCATCTTAATCCATCATATCAGATAAAGGCACATGTTGGGTAACTCAATTAATAATAATAATAATAATAATAATAATAATAATAACCTTTATTTATAAATCACATTTTCATACAAATGTAACTCAAAGTGCTTTACAGTTTGAAAACAGCAAATTTGATTTCTGGCCAACCACAAGAATTTTAGTCTTATCATTGTTTAGTTGTAGGAAATTATTCCTCATCCATACATTGATGGCAGACAAGCAGTCCGTCAGGATTGAGGTAGCATTTGGGTCATCCGGCTTCACAGAGCTATACAACTGAGTATCGTCACCATAGCTATGAAAATCAATACCATGCTGACAAGCAATATTACCTAGAGGGAGCATATACAATGAAAACAGCAGTGGCCCTAATACACTGCTTTGAGCTACACCACAATTAATGGCTACAGCTTTTGAGGTGTGTTCTCCAAGATGTACATAAAATTTTCTTCCGGTGATATATGAATGAAACCAGCTTAGGACGGTCCCAGAGAGACCAACCCATTTCTTGAGGCGGTTAAGTAAGGTGTTATGGTCGATAGTGTCAAATGCGGCACTACGGTCCAACAGGACAAGGACCGCAACGCCTCCAGCATCAACACTCAGTCTCAAATCATCTATAACTTTTACAAGGTCAGTCTCGGTGCTGTGATTTGTCCTGAAGTCAGATTGGAATTTTTTGAAGATGTTGTTTTCGTGCAGGTGATTATTCAGTTGTTTGAATACAGGTTTTTCGAAGATTTTGCTCAGAAATGGTAGTTTAGAGATTGGGTGGTAATTGTTGAGGGCAGATGGATCCAGGTTGTCTTTTTAAGTAAGGGTTTTACAATTGCCGTTTTAAAAGCATTAGGGAACAGACCATTCTTTAATGAGTCAAAAGTTGTTTTTTTTTAAAGAGTAGCTGGAATGGGGTCAAGAGAACAGGTCGATGGCTTCATACTTGTGACAATTTTGTGAAGCTCATCATGGCAGAGCATGTTGAAATCGGTCATGTAAGGCGGAAGGACTGTTGGATTTGCCAGATTATAATTTTGAGAGATGGGAACAATGTTATGCTTAATATTATTAATTTTCTCATTAAAGAAATTGTCAAATTCCTCACATTTGCAGGGGGAGGCCTGATAAGGTGTGTCTGAGCATACACATGGCTGTCAATAGTAGAAAACAGTATTAAGGTGTAATCAAAGGTCATACACACACACCGTCCTGCATTTTCTCTCATGATAACACTACTCAGACCGGTTTTGTATTACTTCCTGGGTTCGCTCAATTTATTTTATTTATTCATACAGACATAAAATATGGAACAAAGAGTTCAATATCTTGTCCACAATTTTGGGTTTGTTAAATCTACAGCTTTCATCAGACTCTCTTTACAAGAACCACATTGAAATCGCTGGTCACTCCAGCGATTTCAATGTGGTTCTTGTAAAGAGAGTGACAGGACTCAAGAGGAACATTTAGAGCAGGGGTGGCCAAACTTTTTTGATTGTGGGCTAGATACAGAAAAATATAAGGAGCCGTGGGCCAAACAATATTAACCACAGGAGTTTCCAACCAGTTACACTGCAAGAAAAACTGTGTTTTTAGACCATGAAACCGCTGTGCCATCGAAAATTTTCTATCAAAATAACTATAAGAAATAACAAAAACAAAAAAAAACTAAGAAGTGCAATGTACATAGAGTGCAATTTTAGAGACTATGTTCTCATGGGCCATATTCCATTTTATTTTTTAAATTCACGCCGGGCCACTTAAAAACGGCAGCGGGCCGTAGTTTGGCCACGCCTGATTTAGAGCCTCCCAAGCTCCCTTTAACCTGCCCTATTTTGCCAAAGCATTATTCCAGGACATTAAAGAAATTATAATAATAATGACTGGAGTGGCTGCCATCCATATGTTGTTATTTTGGTGATGGTGTGCTGACAGCCGCTGGTTACCAAAAGGGACGTGTGTCGGTCACATTCACCTGCTCTTTGGTCAGTATTTAAATAGTTATCAGATAGTGTGCATGTCTATGCCGATCAGGCTTCAGATCGAGAAGTCCACCAGACCCCAGCGACTGTCGCAGCAGCTGGAGAAAGCCGTCACAAACATCTTTAAGCCTGTGGCTAACCACACTGTCAATGTAAGTTGCACACTACAGAAAGGCACTGTGCGTGGGTGTGTTTCAGCACGGAGTGGATGCTGGCACTTTGTGTATTGTAATTAGTCCTAGTTCCAAATTGATATACACCACTAGTAAGAAAAAAAGGACAGTGACTGATACAATGAGATTACAAAGATTAAGATCACAAATCTGAAGTTCACAATCGCAGTGTTTGAATCAAATGTGTTGTGTGAGTAAAACTGTAAACAAAAACAACCCTCTTGATTAACTTGAGGTGTGTTTGTAAAAAAATATTTTTTGATTTATTTATTGATTTTCTTTTCTAATGTATGTAGTTCTGTCTGTAAGAAGATTGACCATCTTGAGGTGCTTGCAGGTGGAATACGAGAAGAAAAAGAAGTCTGAGGGGAGGATGGTGAGAGCTGAGCGACAGGTGGTGTTGGATCTGCTTTTCTCTGCATTTGAAAAACACCAGTATTACAACATTAAGGACCTGGTGGACATCACCAAGCAGCCCGTGGTGAGCTGGACACACACGCTCACTATCTTTGTGGAAGGGAGGTAGGATAAAAACCTATATTCCTGTCTACAGTTCACCCTGTTTTATTAAATTAATGTCCACAGCTTGGCACTCATGTTTATTCACACAGTTCTTGAGGCTTTCATTTGTCCACACATGCACAAACGCACGTATCCATGCACAAGGGATGGATCAATACAGTGTCGTGGATCCAATCCAACTAGCGGAGAATAGCAGTGTGTAGGTGCTGATGAGACCTCAAGGTCCTTCTCTCACTGTGATTGTATTTGATTGCATAACATGTGGGCTGAGTGGGAGTCAAACGCCACGCATACACTCCACTGCATCAATTCTCTCCTGGAGTACTTGGCCAACTCAAATAAAGTGTGCTAAAGTAGCTAAAACATTTGTGGTCTGATGGCAATAAGCAATAAATTGTTTGTGCAACAGAGACACCTAGTGGTCAGAAGATAATTGATGTCCTAATGGAACGCTGTACAATTGAGTCCATCACACAATAGTTTGTAGAATTAGAAGCTCAATGTGAACGTGCATAAAGATGTGTTTCCCTGGAGTCGTAGATGTAACTGTTGGGCACACATATTAAGATCCTTACCCGATAAGAGACGAGGACGCATAGTCTAAAATAAATACTATAAAAAGATTTCAAAAATGACTACAAGATCTCAATATGGTTTCCATTTGCAGCAGGAATAGAAGAAGAAGAATCATTTATTAATCACACATTTTTACCACACACATGCGGAGGGTGACACACACACACACATGCAGTGGCGAACTATGAGATTTGGCCTCTGCGTTTATCCCATCCCGACCGTCCTTCCTCCAGGGGCAGCCAGGAGCAGTGGGCAGCCCTTACTTCGTCGGTGCCCGGGGACCAGTTCCAGTTGTTGTATCCATGTCATGGTCAGGGACAGGACAGGAAGTGTTCTGCACGTTTTTAGTCGGGGTCCTTATGTTGGAGGAGACCCAATGCGAACACGGGGAGAACGTGCAAACTCCACACAGAAAGGCCCCTGATCGGGAGATAACCCACCGGAGGCCGGTGCCAACAGCGCCCCAGGTGGGAATTGAACCCAGGACCTTCTTACTGTGAGGCAGCAGTGTTAACCACCGTGCCGAATATTTGGTGTTTGATGATAAAATATGATAATCATTATCATATCCTGGTGTAGTTTGAAGAGATGGTTCTTCTCTGTCTCTAACAAAAGACGGGAAGCGATTCAGCTGTTCTGACCGAAGGGGGAGTTCATTCCGCCATTGTGGCACCAGGGATGAAAAGAATTGGGACTGGAATGAGCAACTTCTTGCGTGCCATCTATGACGCCTCAAACTCAGGGTAAAGGAGCATTTGCAAAATAAATTTCATATTAATTACTGCTGTCAAAATTATCGCGTTAATTTTGTAATTAATTCGAAATATTTAATGCGTTTAAAATAATTACTTCAATAAAATTTTTGTTTACCCCTGGGCCACACCAGAAGCGACACATCATCAACGCGAAGCGGCGCGTCATTTGACGATTCGTCAATTCCTTCTGGGTCCGAGTTCATTCCAAGTATGACAGCGAAAGCGAGACTTTAAACATCAAATTGTGAAATTTCTCAACTTTCAATGGGTAGGTGAATCTTTGCTTTCCTTTTTAACCTTTTATTTTTAATTTTATTTGCATTTGGAGTGTTTATTAACGTAGTTGGATTAGTTGGTGAGTTTAGCGTTCATTGTTTATATTTCACACTGCAGCTTATGGCTTGAATACAATGCGTTTTATCGCTGGAATGATATAATAATCTATAAATACAATGTGGCTATTAACAGGAGGAAGGTGGTGCCGGTTCATCTCTGTGGGTCTGAAGGAGAAGCGGTGGGTTCTTCCCATCAACCAGAGGTGGATGCAAGGATATTTCCACAATCTATATGTGTGCATTTATTGAGCTGTTTCTGTAATGTTATCAGTTATTTGTGGTTCGATTATTAAATGAAGAAGAACATGCAATAGAAATATTCTTGTACATTTGATAAAAACATTAATAGCTTAATTACCTTAATTTTTATTTATATTAGTGCATATAAGAAATGATTGCCTTTCAAGCGGACAGTCAATTTTGATGGCCTTGATAGTTTTATTGGAAATCTGTCATTCACAGGAGAGAATCTGTGTTAAAAGTTAAAAAGATGCTATTAAACAATAGTATTTGAATTGAAATATGTGTCCTTTGTGTTGATTCTACATTAATTCCGTGATTTTACATTTAAATATCCATTATTACAAGCTTCAGTCTTAAGAAGAAAAAAGCGATTAATCACAGCAAATTGTTACATATTTAATTTTCTTTTATCGATCGGCAGCCCTAATATTAATATATCATATTGACTTTTGCTTTATCTTGTGTCTTTACCTCAAGACGTACCTGAAAGAGATCATGAGAGAGATTGGCATATACAACACGAGGGGAACCCACAAGAGCACTTGGGAGCTTAAACCGGAGTATCGTCACTACCAGTCTGGAGAGGAGGAAGCGATGAAGACAAGTCTCGACTAGTAACTAGGGCCCTCCCAAACCCAGAGTTTATCGACTCTTGGGCACGTTTGTGTACAATATATTATGATGCTGCTTATTTTTTTCTTTCTTTCTGATTCAAAGAAGGTGACCACCAGCCACATTATATTTTCTGTGTATGATTGCACGACACTTGTGTCACAGATACACATGTTCAAGCTGAATTGTGTTCAAATTAAAGAAACGTGTTCTGTACTTGTGACTTATTTTGACTCTTGCTGTGTGCACACATTGATCTTTCAACTCTCACTTGAGTAAGTCATTGAAAGGCCACTTCCTGTTTGTAGGAAGTGCAAATGGGAGGGAAAGTGAAATGAAGTGGCCCGCTTCCCAATCTGACCCACATTCACTCCCCCCTTTGTTTTGAGTGACACTCATTTCAAGTTTTTTGTCACTCACAGGAGAAGTGCAGGTGAAGGCAGTATTATTTGTAACGGCTCTTCTCCAGAGTGCTGTACTTTTCCTCCCGCTGGGACAGTTTTCCACTGATGTTAGTTAGGTGTATGGAGCACTGGCAGAGGCTGCCTGTTTAATCCTCTCAAACACCAGCAGGCACTGCACCATCCACTGAACCTAGCTGAAAAGTCAGGAATAAATCATCTATAATAGCCTGCCACCTCCCCCAAAAAACCCTCACCTGCTTTATCGTCTTGGGCTTTGGGCAGGCCGCAATCGCCGCTGTCTTGTCTATCTGAGGATGCACCTGCCCTGCCGCCCAAGTGGTACCCTAGATACCATACCTCCCTCCGTCAAACCGCACACTTCTTTGGGTTGGCTGTAAGCCCGGCCTGCACCTGTCTCGGCCTGCATCTGCTGCATGTGCTGCTCACAGCAACAATAGAAGTGTCACACACTGGTACAAACTGTACAGAGTGGAGAAGGATATTTTTACCTTAGACTCACAAGACAAGGGAATCTTCCAGTAGCCCTTCATCAAATCCAAAAGCGGGCCAGGCCGAGCCAGGAGTTCATCGACCCGGGGCATTGGTTAGGCATCAAATTTGGACACCTCATTCACCCTGCGATAGTCCAGACAGAACCATATAGACCCATCAGGCTTCAGTTACCAGCATGATTGGGCTACACCAGTCACTGTTGGGCTCTCTGATCACTCCCATGTCCAGCATGGCCTTGATCTCTGCCTGAACCACTTTTCTTTTGTGCTTAGGCAAGCAATGGGGGCGTGAACATACAGTCACCCACTGGAGAGGTCTCTATGTGGTGGTGCAAGGGGGAGAAAACCTTGGCAACCTCTGCTCTCTGGCCATCACTCATCTCTGTCAATGTCCGTTGTTGCCAGAGAGACAGGGACTGCCTCTCTCCATGCTTTAAGGAGATTGAGGTTGTAAATGTCTGTACAAGGACTGTGTACCGTGCACAGACATTTTGGAGGGCAGATGCTCAAGTGAAAAAAAAAGCACCCCTCTAATAATTATTTATAAAAAATAAAGTTACATACAGTAGCATTTCTTTCATGAAGACGATGGTCATAATTCACTATTTCTACATTTATCACAAGAACAGGCAACAACAAAGAAAACAATTCCACATTGTGGATGCTTTAGTGGTCTAATAAATAAATAACTATTCAAAATCAACAAATCTTAACACAAAATTGAAAATGGCTGTTCTCTGAATAAATAATATAATAAATCTACCAACCAATCTACCCTCAACTACGAAGTAGGCCTATGTTGAGTTGCAACAATTAAGCTAAGTGTGTTCTGCTCTCCTCTCCTCCTCATTTTCTTCTCCTCTCCTTTCCATTACCTCCTCATTTTGTTCTCATCTCCTCTCCTTTCCTCTCCTCTCCACACATCACACCAGGAGTCTCCCTGGGACACCTCCCCAGGCTCTTATTTTTCAGATCCACCCTGAGCACAGCTGCTATGCTCTCAAAGTTCAAAGTTCAAAGTGTTTTATTGTCAAATGTACAGTACAACACAAGGTCATTCTGGACAATGAAATTCTTGTGGCAGGGCAAGCAACAACTACGTAGTAGCACAAACAGATAGGACTTAAGTACAACAAAGACTGTAAGTACAACGTACAAGTAGAGGTCACATATAAGGGCACGAGGTCGAAGTAAAGGGCAGGGGTAACATATATGAACATGACAATAACTAGAAAAGTACTCAAGACTATTGCACATTATGAATATAAATATAAAGTGAAGGAGTGCCGGTAGATATGTACATTTAGTTGTGGTGATGTGCATTAATTAACATAGGAGACTAGAGATGTTGAAGGTTAAGAAGCCTGATGGCCTGTGGGTAAAAACTGTTTGTGAGTCTGGTAGTCCGTGCCCGGATGCTCCGGTAACGTTTACCAGACGGTAGCAGCGTAAACAGTCCATAGCCTGGCTGGCTGTAGTC
>OMKR01110718.1:0-20456 GCA_900302355.1 Cyttopsis rosea | reverse complement strand
TTAAAATATCTATGCGGATGTTCTCTGCACTGAACCTAGTCTTGCATATCAATAAGTTTGATGCTGGAGGTTGAAGAAAATGCCAATGTCTGCTTTTCATGCAGGGAATATCTTCAGCACTCTTGCAGGCCTTGTATTTGACTGGACTATAGTAAAGGATACAGACATGGATGGATTCTCAGACTCCTATAATTCGTTAGGGTAGGCTTTTTTTGTCTATATGACCTTGTGGTGTGGGGGCGGTGTGATTTAAGCAGCCAACCGGTCTTGGGTCTAGTTAATTGGGCCCAGGATCAGGATTGGCTGCGCAACTGTTGCTCATCAGAGTAGTTGATGAGCAGCAGGTTAAAATCACCCGTCCCCACACACAGGAGGGAGCCCTTGTCATGACAACACATATTCCATCTGTTCCCGGCTTGCAACGTATTGCCATCGCTGCAAATAAAGTTGTTTGTTTGCAACATCATCGCCTGTGTCCCTGTGTCGGAGATCCCTGGAAAAGCCACTTGGGTGGCGTGTGGCAGGCGGAACTGCCACACACCCACATTTTGTAATGACATAACCAATAAGCTAGTTGCACAGCGGATTTGAAAACAATTTCAATTTCACAGTTTTACAATAGTGAGTGCTGGATTGAGACCTGATGAGAATATTAAGCTCTTCGCTCTTCATCTGCATGTCCGTCTTCTCCTGGTTGAGCTGGTTCTGCAGTCTCGAGTTGATCTCCATCAGCTCGTCTCCGTTCAGCTCCTCGGGTTGGGCCTGCAGCGTGGGAGAGGAAGCACCATTTTAATGAGGACCATGACATTAAACTTCACTTCTCACTGAAAAATATCTGTTTTGCGTTTGTGAGTTGTTTGATTAAAGCTGATAAAGAAATCTTAAATTACATTGTGTGAGTTAACAATTTTGAGTTTGTGAGGAAGAAAAAAAAATTGGCTACATTTTGGAAAACTGTTAAGTAAACTGGAGCTTAATGTCAGAAACTCACAAATAAGTTTCCTGGGACATTGAGAAGATTTGCTAATACTCATGTTAAACAAATTAACTTCGAGGGCTTAAACCATGTTTTCCATTTCATTAATTTAAAAAGGTATGATATGCAGTGTGGAGGAAATTTATTCTGGATAATATTATAGTATCTAAAGAGGGTGTTTAATTAATCAAGAGGCTTTTCTTTCTGCTGGTACTAAATGTATTCATGTATACATACACGTATACATTCAGACAAACTCGTCGGTTTATAGCAATAGCAAATGTCAATTTTTTTTAATGAGAAGATCATTTTAGTTGGTGCATTCATGCCTTTAAGCTCTCGGATGACTCACTCGGATGTTGGAGTAGATCTGCTTCTCCAGACGTCGGATCTGCGCCACGTGCTGCCTGACGGCCTCCTGGAGGTGCAGGATGCTGCTGCGCTGCTCCTCAGGGTTACTGGAGATCTCCAGCTGAAAACGCACACGCTGCTTCTTCTCGCTGTGCTCCTGGAGACGCCGGACAGAAAGAACACAGCAGGTTAGAGATAGAGAAGATAGACTAGTTGTATTAAGTAATTGGTAATAATATAGTGGAATCCTCTTGGTTTGTTTGACGCTAAAAAGCTTTCTTCCACCTTGCGTTTGGGCTCCACGTGCAGCAGCAGATTGTTGACGATGTCCAATATCATGGCATACTGCACGGGATTGGTGGAGATCTCCAGATCGTGATGGATGAGGGTGAAGGTGTCCACAGCCCCTGGAAGAGAGCAGAGTCCCGTTGTTAGAGATCATGCTTCAAAGCTTAATACAACGGGGATCGAACTAGAAATCCTCAGGGCGACGATTAATCCACCTCCTGAGCCATTGCTACCCCCAGTCTCCAACTCTCTACACATATAATCGTCCCACTGCTATAATGCATCCACTTGTCATGAAGGAGATTTGCCCATCAGTGTTAGAATGCTTTTTTTAATGTATTTGTTTAAACTCAGAATTCTGAGGGTAAAGTTAGAATTCCAAGAATAAAGTGATATCTACTTGTACGTTGTACTTACAGTCTTTGTTGTACTTAAGTCCTATCTGTTTGTGCTACTACGTAGTTGTTGCTTGCCCTGCCACAAGAATTTCATTGTCCAGAATGACCTTGTGTTGTACTGTACATTTGACAATAAAACACTTTGAACTTTGAACTTGAACTTTGATATCACAATACTTTATGATATTGATGATACTATAATATTTTTTGATGACAGTATTTTATGATACCATAACTATGATAATGCGTGACAATGACACTACTTTATGATATCACACTACATAATTCTGACATTAAAAACTCTTTTTAATCTCAGAATTCTGACTTTAACCTCCGATTTCTCAAAGAGCAGTGAAAGATTTAAGTCATAATGAGTTTAATGTCAGAATTCTAACTGCAGATTTTGAGATTCCACACCTACCAGCCTGTTTTTTGAGCAGATCCTCTTTTTCATGGTTGTTCCTGATCTCTGGAGGTTTGATTTGGGTGGCCAGCTCTGGGTCAATGTCATGGCTGTAGCCGATGTAGTACATGCGGCAACTGCAGCGGGAGATGATGCGCTGAACCTGCTGGGTGTCGTTTACCTGAGCAGGCTGGTTCCAGTCTGCAGGGACAAGGAAAGAAGTCCATAAAATCCATATGGAAGGACCAAAAACACCCTAAATAAATTCCAGGATGGCTACCAAAGAAGGAAAGTGAACTGTGTGTATGGGTCTAGCACCGTACCAGTGGTGGTGCTGACCATGCCTCCCACGGCCTGGCCGCTCTCCATGAGCTCCAACACCGAGTCCAGGTTACGTTCCCTGTGCTCCTCGATGTTTTTCACCTGAAATATACCACCGCATGAAGGACAGAGCACTTCAGACCTTCAGGCCAAATATGTGATCACCTTTACACAGCCAGGCATATCCAGGGCAACCTTTTACCTGAAATTACCACAAATTACCACATTTAAAGACTTTCTAAGAGCAATTTTGTACTTTTGAATACTGCGTTAAATAATTAATTTAAAAGAACATCCTTTATTTCTTGTGGTCCGTTTTTTCTATACACATACAATTTAATAGCCCGAAAAATTGAAATTTAGTGTAATCCAATCTGAGACTGACTCCGTGACTACCTCCAGCCATAGCTGCCTGTCCTCATCTTCAGAAGGGTTGGGCTCCATGGTGGCAAAGTACTGCATGCCATCCAGAAGGCAGGTCCAGGTGGTCTTCTGCTTCAGGGTGTCATTGTACCAGGCCGGGTGGTGCTCGCACTGCAGTAGCTGAGCCTTGGCTGCAGACACCAGCACGCAGCCAGCCGTCTCTGTACCACGGAGCATCATCTAGCAAAAAGCACACAGGACATTTAGATGACCTCATTCAGGTACAATACGGAGCAAGAGTAAAATATAAATTAGATTATGGCACCAACTGCTGAGTGTTATAAGTTACCTGACAGTTGACCAACTCGATGAACCAGTTGCGGTTGTAGACGTCGTCGGTCTGACAGGCAGCGATGCCGCACAGCTGGTCGCTGACACCGGATTCCTCCTCGGAGAAGACGACAAACTTATCGTTCTCCTCAATCAGCTTCTGGAGCATGGATGTTCCTGAAGAATGAGAAATATCAATCTTTTAGGAATAATGTTGTCTTTCATCTGCATTAATCCTATATTAAGACTTTGGAAGATGATGATCTAAAATGAGTGGACACATGAGAACAGTGTTGCTGTTCTGTAGATTAGAAAAAGACAATTGTAAAAAGATATTTTAAAACATCTGGGTTTATCACATTACTCCTCCTTTATTTAGCTGATTAGAAGCACACAGGCCTCACAGTCAACATGCAGTGTACTTCTTCATCTCTCACCTTCATTTTGACTTTTCTCAGCTCGAGTTGGAGCAGGTATAACTGGGGTCACCGGGGCCGTGGTTGGAGAATAGTTCGAGGGAGAGCGTTTGAGCTTCTTGCTCTGAAGCTGCGTGTCGATCCTCAGCCCCTTCAAAGCTTCCGTGGAGAGGTTTCTCTTTAAGACGGATGCCTTTTTGTAGCCGTCGTACAGCCCAAAGGCTATGTTCCTGTTGGTGGTGTTCCAGGATGCACGCAGATCCACCAGGCGCAGCCTGTGAGTGTAGGAGGCGTTGCTCTCATTCTTGGAGTTCATCCCCTATCAGAATCAATGAAACACGATGAAACTTCAAGGATGACTGATAATTTTATATTTAACATATTTCCCACAGTTCTATATATTTTCCAGACTTTAATTAAATGGCATGAAAACATACATGACTTCACATACTCAGGTTTATAAAATGCTGCACTTGCATATATTTCTTTCTTCAATAACACAGAAATTCATGATGAATCATCAAGGATTTTCTTGCAATATATTGCATATATAGCAGAATCGCCTACATCATGATACCATTGTTATAGTGGGAAATGTATTGTGATGGACACTTAACAATCATGCACCCATAATGGCAAGAAGGTTTGCAGCCTGACCTCTTCCATGCGGTTGCTCTGTCGCTGGTAGCTGAGGGACGACATGCTCAGGAGGTGCGTCTTCTTCACTTGAGCGTTCATCTGATGGTCGGCCGTCTCGTCCCAGGTGGAGGCCATCAGGTGAACCATCACCTCCGACAGCTCGCTGACCATCTGGGTCACGTTCCACTCGGAGATCAGCCTCCTCATCACGGTGCCAGCTGATGTGCCCGCAAAGGAAGAGAACATTTTATACACTTACTTACTTACAATAACAAGCCGAAAGTCTTGATTAGTTACTCTATGATTTCTATCACAGTGTCATGCACACCCACATTTAGTAATAAACATCTTGTTATTACATGGTGGGGGTTACAAAAAAGTTACATTTTATATTAAACTGTTGATATAAATGAAGATGGCATATTTGATGTGTTATTACATGATGTCTTGAATTATCATTGCAATAACCACCACATCATGAAATAGGTTAGTTCAAAATGTGTTGGCAAAACTTATTACATATGGCGTTCAAGATGTAAATGACATTTTGACAAGTTATTACAAAATGCAGCGTTATTACGCAATGCATTGTTACAGACCTAATTAACTGACTTCACAAAATTATTAGGAAGTCAGCTCAAATAATGGTGATGAGGTGATTATGTAATAATTGTGAAGACAACCCTAGCCGGGCTGAGCGTTCCTACCCTGTGGAATCAGTCTCTGTGCTCCTCGAGTGAACACGTGTCCACTGTTGCACTCGACCTGGACACCTCTCTGCTGAGCGAAAGAGGCCCAGTAATGCACCTGAAGGGCATGCAGGGAAACAAGTGAGTAAATCTGCCATGAAAGGTCTTTGGAAAACAGGACACATCACTGTGGAATTGATGCAGAGTACACGGTAAATGGAGAAAAAACAAATTCCATTTAAGTAGTTAACGGCTATATGACAGCAGCCTCAAGTAGGCAACTACCTGTAGTTGAGGGAAGGCGGCGGTGTAGGACATCTGTTTGTAGTGCTGGCCCAGCTTCTTGCGGACGGGCCTGAGGCTGTGAAAGAGTTTTCCTCTGCAGATGGGTCGGGAGACACCAGTCCAGGTGGCCCAGAAATTCTGCATCCAACGCAGAGTGCTGCTGTAGAGGAGCATTCTGGGTTGGGAAGGTTCTGAAAGGGAGAGAGAAAATGTTTACGTCGAAAGGAGGGCCGAACGGACCGCTTCTTAACACTCCTATATACTTAAAATCCATATTTCAATATTCTTGTTTGACCATTTTTGACAGAGAAAATCGATGCACCACAATAACTAAGTTTCTAATCATTCGGTATCCCACACCATTTTTTAAAAATATTAAAGTGGTTGACAATGGGTTGCCCGGGGAAACTGTTATTGTATCTTGAATCCTCCAATACCTTCATGTAGCCTGGTATTGGTTAATCCCAAATCCGCAATTGTCATGGACTTGGCTTTGACCTTGTATTTAAATATTAAGAAAGATTTTAGAGTTTTTCTTTTGGAAAACCATTCGAGGAAATACATAATTAGGAGCGGCTACCTGTTCCACAGTGCTGGTTGAGGTCCATGGTGATGGAGAGGTTGAGGTTCTCAGAACGGAAGGCTCTGTAAGAGTCGTGAGGTTGCCCTGAAATCACATCTGCAATTTTTTCTGCACAGCAGAGCATCACGGCGTGGTGGTCATGTGGATTGCCATGGCAAAGCCACTGGAGGTCAAGGGTCATGCACAAGTTGGGCAAGTGCAAAAAACAGATGTCATCATACCTGAAATTGAAGAAATTGAAAACAGCCTTTACAACCTTTAACTTTCTTTATAAATACAGTAAGCTTTTAAATCTTCGCTTTTTGAAATTGGAGTCTCTGGCTTCACTTACTTTGAAGCTGTTCTCGCGTTAACGTCCATGTCTCCTTTAAAAACAAACTGGCCGGGGTTCCAGTCGAAGTTTAACTTATTCCACTCCCAGTGCAGATTTTCTGTAGTGTTATAAGGGTCCTGTAAAATGCAAGATTTGAGTTGATCGCACACGCATTTAAAATTAAATCTGCTTATCCATAAACCCTATGAATAAACCCAATAAACTATATGAAGCAAACATATTCTATATAATATTCTTCATATTATATGAAGCAAATTATGTATTCTTTATGGAATACATAAAACAAACACAAACCCAGAGGTTTGTTGTGGGGATGTATGAGAGCTTCCAAATAATATTTCACCTCTGTTGCCAGCTGGTGCAGGTTGGCCTGTTCGATGTCCATGACCCAGTGTCCATGCAGCAGGAGACGACTTTTGTCCCACCACGCCAGGGGGGGTGAAGGGTCGACAGTGGGTTTGGTCAGCAGGTCAACCACCTGGCCAATCAAAGTCCAGGCAGGGTCCCAACATGGCCCCCACACAATAGTGTAGAGAGAGATCTTGGCTGCAGTGGAAAAATTAAATTGAGAGGAGCAGTTTTTAATGTCTAGACAAATTAATACCAAGCAAACAGAACAAATAATTATGGTCGCATGACTCACATTTGAAGTCATAGAAAAACTTCAGTGGTGGCATGTTCCTGTGGATCGTCACGTCTCCCCACGGTTGGCAGAGTGGAATGATCTGTTTACGATGTGCACGTGCCTGTCCATCCTGCTCGGTCCCAATCAGACGCCCTGACAGCTCCCATTCACGAATCTCAAACAGGTACCGGGGGTAGTCGCGAATTCTCACTGGAACAACAGAGAAATTGCCATTATTTGCCTCCAAAAAAAAAAAAAAAGAAAACAAAATCCGGTTAACCTACAAGGTTTTTTGTGGTATCACTTGTAACTGTTCATAGCACAACTTCACCAAATGTTTAAGCCTCCTAAATCTTCTTTTGGGAAATGGGAAACTCAAATTATAATCTCACCTGTCTTGGGGTATTTTGTTAACATTTCAACATTTTAAGGCTTAAACATTTCCCCCATGGGACTGCCTTTTAAACACAGTGAGAAGTTGCAGCAGAGCGATCATACAGCATTCAGAGAGGTTGTGCTATGATACATGCCGATCATTTAGGTTTAGCTCTACCCAACACCACTTTCAGTATTTAAAGTTATTAGCTAATTTAGTCACTCACCCAAGTAGGCGGTGAGTTTGAACTTTACAGCTCGACACCACTGGACCACCAGAG
Organism: Cyttopsis rosea; assembly: GCA_900302355.1. Taxonomy (NCBI): domain Eukaryota; kingdom Metazoa; phylum Chordata; class Actinopteri; order Zeiformes; family Parazenidae; genus Cyttopsis; species Cyttopsis rosea. Next base: position 12,799 of record OMKR01110718.1, on the reverse strand, counting down.
AGAGTCCATCCCTGGGGAAGGGGCTGATTCCATCGATGTCCCTCAACTGCTCTCTCACCCTCTCTGGTCCGTGGAGGGAGTGGTCGGCCAGAGCCACCAGCTCCAGATCCGACACGGTCCAGGTCAGCAGGGACTTCCTCATTGGCGTGTTGGCGTACAGCCGCCGCGAGCGTTGGATGTAGATCTCGATATGCTTCTTCTCCAGTGAGCTGTACAGCTCCTCGATCTTCCTGGCCGGCAGAAGCTCCCCATGCTGCTTCCTCAGGTCGGCCACCTTCTTATCCAGGAGCTGCAGCCGCTTGGCACTCTCCTTGCTTTCGTCCTTCATCAGCTCATAGTTGTCGCGGAGCTTGATTTCAAAGACATCATCCAGGAAAACGAAGGAGAACTGGCTGATTTTGAAGACGAGGTCGGGCGGCAAGGACTGGAGCTCAGGGGGCTGGTTGTGGGACTGATGCAGAATCTTCAGCCACTTCTGGACGCTGATAGCCATGTCAAAGGTGTTTGAAAAGTCATACTGATAAGGAAACTCCACAGCCAGGCTCGGACAGGTGACGACCCAGACGCGGTTGTGAGGCGTTGTAAGGAAAGGGAAGGTGTCTCTGTGCAACTGCATTTCAGTCAATTCTGGGTGCGAGTGCACGTCTAGACCTTTGAAGGAGAAAATGTCATTCCCGTCGAAGTTGAGAAGCAGATGAGGGGACCGTATGTGCGTGGAACCGGCATGCTTTGAGAGGGAGAGGGCCTCCGTGTGCAGGGAAATATAGTTTTGCTCACTTATGTGGGCTGTCAGATGAGTGCGACCCAACTCCACACGCACACACAGAGCCCTTGTCTTGAGAGTCTCACTCTCCATCGATTCGACTGGTTTGTCCTCTTCTGGTTCTCTGCAAAGCATGACCCAGCAGGCGAGGGCCTCTGTTATGTGCTGATACATGAACATGTGGTCTGACGGAGTCCACTCCATCGTCAGCTCCTGTTCACACTGAACCTGAATAAGACATGAGGAGAAAGAAAATGAATCAGAATTCACATGGCCATGCCTGTCCAAACCACCAGTGAAGAAAATGAAGACTTAGCTACCTCCAGGGTGTGGGTGGTGATGTGGTGACAAAGGGAAAGCGTGGTGAGTTTTAAGACAGGATTGGGCGTTTGCGAAGCAAGGCAACAGGGCTCCATGCTCTCGGTGAGCATCTTTATCACAGACAGGGAAACGCTCTCTAGATACAAACTGGAACTGTCTGCAGAGCTGAGAGCCCTGACGGCATCCACCCGCAGAGACACAGCACCTAAGGGGAACAGGATAAAGCTGTAATTGCAAATTGCACATCATGTCTCGTACACACTTGACAGACGCAAGTCTGTTGGCTTCACCAGAAGTCATTTAAGTCAATGGAAGAGCTAACCGTAACAGAGCTTCAACGCCACGCCCCCTTGTGGACAGCAGCTCCATTGATAACGGGTGTGACGGATCCATTGAGAAATGTGTGTGGATTGTTGGCATGAATAAACGTGTAAATGTGTTGACAGTAACTATTTTATATATACTGAAAATATATTACTCAAGATGTTTAGTGATGTTAAAAAATAATAAAACATTGTAGCTATCAAAAAAAGCTATTATATATTATTAGAGGTTATCGTATTGTGATGTAAAGTAATTCACGATGACTTCACCTGCTAAGTTGGACAGTGTGAACACATTGACGTCCTTGAGACAACACTCCAGTCTGAAGAGCAGTGGTAGGTGTGCCGAGGAGAGAGGTTCGCCGTTCTCCTCGGTAGTGGGACACAAAGAGACCACATCCGGGCTCTCTGGCCCCCCGTTACTTTCTAGGCTGAAGAGCGACAGCAGGCGAGACAAGCACAGGGCACATGTCTCCGAAAGCTCCAGTTGGAGCCCTTTTAGACTTGACTCCATGCTTAAACTTGGAGACTGGCAACTTGATGCTATGTGGGGTCTGTTGTAACTCCCCTGGAAGGATGACAATGAAATAACAAAAAACAAATCAATTATCTCCAGACCATCATAAACAACCCCTCTTAAAATCTTTATCCTGGCAATCCATAAGATTCGTCTGTGATTGGTGAATTACATTAGCCTGGGAACCAGACCAATCTGCAAGCTCATGTTTCATTTGCTCTGGCAGATTGGTCTTGCCACCCTCCCATTCAAACAGATTTCCATCCAACCATTTTATAATCGGGCCAATCACAGTCGTCATCATATCGACAGTTTACTGATCACAACTAGCTATGCTGGTTTATCAAATTCACTGCGGCTGCCTTTCACTTCTTCCACGTGCCCAATCTTGCCGGGAAAGGCGGACCCCGCCACCAGCAATGGAATCAGCATATAGAGGAACACATTCATAATACAAATACATTGAATGGCTGTTTCTTAAAAAGTTTTATGTTAAAATAAAAGTAAAAGTAAATTATTTGACTTTTTAGATAAACTGAAACAGAAAATTAAACTGTAAAACACAATTGTCAGATGAAAAGGCGGTGGAGCTCTATCATGTGTAAACCTGAAAGTTGTCACTTTGTGTTAAAGTGGTTTTGAACGTAAAATGGATTTGATTAAAGCTGGTGTTAAATATAAAATATATGAGCATTTAATTATGGTAATACCTGAAGACTAAGGGAGTCTAGGATTAAGGCTTCACCCCACACATGCTTTCCAGGTGGGTGTGGGGCCTGTTGGATATGAGATCCCTGCCCCACCCTCCACCAGAAGTGGTCCAGAGACAGGGAGGCTCGCTGGTGCACATTCTGGGACTTGACGCTCTCTTCGTCAATTTTAATATCAAGGAGATGTTGCAGCTCTGTTGAAATGGAGCATAAACATTGTTCACTGAGGAGAAAAATATGACTGTGGCAGTGGTTTGAGTATTGGTTAATGTGTAACGTTACAGGTCCCACTGCACCAAAGGAAAGAAAAGAAACCTGTCTCTAATCTAATCTAACTGGGATCTGTGTATTTATGGGCATCAGCAAACAGCTGTCTGGAGCATAATTAATCATGCCACCACAATCACAATCCACCACAATCCAACTAACATACTTACCAACAGCTTTTCCTATTAATCTACAGCAAAATGGCCTCATTTTGCAATGTGGCAATTCCATCACATGACTTTTCACCTGCCATTGTGTGTGTGTGTGTGTGTCTGTGTTTGTGTATGCTTGAGTGGCCTTCAGCACCTGCGTTGGCAGATATGAAACCCAGAGCGAAGGGCGTTGTGTCTCCCAGCTGAACAGACACATTGACATTAGAGACAGTCGAGGTGATCATCACAGGGGCGTCCAGGTGGGGAAAGTGCCTGTCGGGCAGAAAGTCGTGGAAATATACTAATGGACTACACAACACAATGTCATGGATAAAGTACAGGATGATTGGGAAAATACACAAAACACATGGATGAGGAAGAAAAGCAAAAAAGAGAATATTAAAATCATCAATAGAACACACAATTCCTAAAGATTTTTTGAAAAGATAGTCTGCCAAACTAACTGGTTTAAATACACACATAGCTCAACCATTTACTCAAATTTGCTTTTAAATTATTTTAATCTTTATTTTACTCATGTAACTAAAGACCGATTTAGAACAATAATTCAGTGAAAGCTTACTTATAACCTCATAGTTACGTAACAGTTTTGGCCCCAGGCAGCCATTTAGGTATTAACAATACATCTTAATAAGCTCCTGTGCAGTGATGAACCTCTTAAGATTTAAGATAGCCAAACACTGGACTGTATTTCCCAATCACAACTTGCCTTTTCCTATGTGCTTTCTTCCTGTGAATAAGTTGTTTCCATGGAAATAGGTCCAACCAATGAGAAAACTCCTGGTGACGGTAGTGGATGATGCAGGTACTGACTGTGACTGACCCTGAGATGTCCATTGATGTAACCTGCAAATCAAATAATTACAAAGGAGATCAAACTGGGAGACTTCAAACATAAGTCATGCATACCAGACATTTTACTGGTGCGATATGGCCAGAAAGCAGAGAATCTCTCGTGAGCCAAACCTGCAGAGCGGTCCTGAGGGTGTTCAGGCAAAGTATTCTTTGTCTACTTTGAGAAAGGAGAAGTCCATCTGCAAAAAATAATTAAAATGTGTCTCATTCGCAGATTCGTTTTTTGGTTTGTACTTTTTCCTCTCATCCTGCAGTGTGTCTTGTGCCCAGATAATACGCCCACATTATACTCACCCTCCAGAAGGATCTCCAGGCTGCTCTGGGGGAAACTGAGCTCAGGAGTGAAGCTCTTGAGCGGCAGCTGCTCATTCTCACGACCGTAGTCGACCTTTAGAGACTTCAGCGTCCAGTTCAAGTGTCTGTATGGTTCATAGAAATTGTCTCAATTTCATTTTTTTTGTTAATTCATTAAGACAATCGAATCTTATTGGAAGATATTTTCAAAAACCTTCAAAACATTTAAGAGAGAATCCAAATACACAATGCAAAATATGATAAATGACTCACCTTTTCTGGCTCTGCATGGACAGGGTTATGTTCGTATTAACAAATTCCACATTCACATTCTGGGGAATCATTTTATGGAACCGCTCCACTGCCTCAGTTTGGATGAACTCATCGTTTTCGCATTCTGAAAGGGTAATGCAGATTTTAAAGAGTTTTTCAGGAGGCAAAAATAAAATCACTTTACTGCCTCTGTGTTAACTCTTAAGTAATACATATGCATTTTAAAGAAATCATTTACATTTTCAAGCACAGGACATTATGTAATAAGCTCCTTGTATATCAGATGATAATAGAATTCAAAAGATATATATTGATTAAAATGCTATAATTGTGTCTAAAGTGGGCACTCAACTTATGCTATTTCCAGGCCAATGCATACCTCCAATAGGCTTGTATATGGCAGTAGGTATTGAAAAGATGAAACACCAAGACCCTGATTCAAGTCTAGGTACCTCTCTTAAATAAATATGCAGAGGTCACTTTCAGAGCTTTGACTATGACTTTGTCTCCTTTCCATTGCTTATCTATGTTCACTGTAGGTCACTATAAACTTTTGAAAGTATGCATTATCATTATCATTATGGTAAATCATTAAATGTAAACTGCCATTTAACATAAGGAGTCACATGTCAATTGTGGATTTTCATGCAAAACAACTGGTCAAAAGCTTATACGGCTGTCAGTGTGTTTGCACCAAAAACAATTAATAGGAGCACCGAGTAATGTTAGAACCTGGTTAATCTTTGCTTGGTTCAATATTTGGGCAACTTATTATTTTGATGCCATTTCTCATATTTGCTTACCAGATCCATTGTGTATGCTCTTTGGGGGAGATGCGGGCAGAAAGAGTTGGATGAGAAATAGGCCTTCGTGCAGCTCTGCTAGGAGTGTTCTCACACCCAGGGACAGATACCCCGGCTTCATTTCAGGTAGGCTCACATCCCCAGACAACACCAAGCTAAGTGACACCTCAGCCAGGCATATGTCCTGAATAGAAGGCATGTTAAGTGTAGATATTGTCTCATACATAGCAATTCCAGTAGAACCGATTCCACATCCTAAGGACACTTACCATTCGACTGCTTTTAAGAACCTTGCTGCTTAACTGCCCCACTGAAAAGTCCCATGCTAACCTGTAATAGATGTGATTATGTTATTCTGATAGATGCAACCAGAGCATCAGCATATAAAGTCACAGTTGTATGTGTTGCATTGTTACCTTTTACTTTGATGGTCAAGTAGCAAGGTAATGCCTGCGATGGTCATGTGCCACAGAGACTCAGACAGGGATAAGTTTAACACCATCACACTGACAGAATCAATGTGGAATGACGTCAGCTGAGGTGAGAAGATAATGTGAGTTGTTTAGTCAGCAACTCTCTTTACCAAGAAGTAGTGACTTCTGCAGACGTTTCTCAGTATGCAGCAGAATCCATTCTTGTTTATTTGGAAAATGAGTTTCACACAATATTTAATGGCAATCGAAACGCATTGTTTTTTTGTCAACACTAAAACAGTGTCATTTGTTATAGGCCGTCATTATTGATTAAAACAGCTGGGAAAAGCAACTGAGCTACTGTGAAACACCTCTTCCATTTGGCTCTATACCTGTGAAAGAAACCGTAGAGTTGTGGGGCTGATCGGAAGATTCCCTGAATTTCTTCCATTGCTCTTCTTCACCGGAGTTCTAAGTGGTGTTTGCAAGTCAAACCTCACTCTGGTTTCACCAACACACAATGCCAGGTACCTCCTGCATTAAAAATATGTAAATAAGTACTCTTCGATGGAGGGCATATTCGCTATTTCACTTGTGGAATGTTTTGGACAGTGTAAAAACATCCCATTGAGAAATAATTTGGCCACTTACGGTAAGTCCTGGTTTAGAAGTTTACTTGAAATCCATATTCTGTCAATTTCCTGAAATACAATGCATAATGTAACCATCAGCAGTTTCAATTGTCATTAATATTAAATGAGAAAGTAGCTACCAGATAATAAACCAAATATTTCTAGACTGAGTGGAAGCTGTATCGCATAAGTGCAACCCCTAAATGTCAGGTAAACAAAGCCTAAACTGTGACTTACCAGAGTGTGTTGGGGATGAAACTGGATACTGATTCCTCGGACTGAAAACAGCCCGACCGATTTTATCTTTAACTCAACATTTAGTGAATTCTGGAAGAACCGCACAGCCAGGCTGCATATGAGCCATCTGTGGGAAAATAATTAAGTATTGTGAAATTCTGTGCATTGTGTGATTAAGACAATATAATAATACCACTTTATTAAGTATAATAATAAGAATAGCAAGGCTACATATAAAAATATAGTGTTCATATCATATCATATCTGAGACTAACATTTGAAGTACTGTATAACATTAAAAAAATTACACTTTCCCATTTTCCTACACAACTTAACATTCATTTGCACGGCATTACTCTCTGGGGCAAGCCGTCACATGCAGTTGCACCTTTATCTTGTGGAATTTGTCCTATATTGTTTCTAGAAATCTCCACAACCTACGGAAATCCAGCCTTTGTACAAGTACACATACAGCTTCAGATTAGAAATCATGTTTGGTCCAAGATAGAGGACATTTAAATTTCAGTGAAAGGCAGAGATTATGACAAGCCCCGGTCAGAAAGTACATATAAAACTGAGGATTACCTGAAGACGAGAGCAAATAAAAAAGTTATTCCAAGCAGTAAAGACCCCAGGGAAGCTATCAGCCAGAGAGACATTCTGTCCCCAGTAGTTCACACCCAGATCGTGGTCATGGGAATGACTGCAGCTACTGTCAGGGGACAGAGATCTGCTTCTGTTGAAACACAGCAGGTCCAGACATTCAGGTGCATGTAGTCTTGGGTGACAGTCACTAGACAGAAAAAAAGGACAAGAATCACACAGTGGTAAAACGATTTGTCTCTCATGGTTTATGGGTGCGTTTAACCGTGCAAAGTAGACTGGACATTAGCTAGTTTGTGATTGTTAGTTCAGTTAGTCAGCAGAACAAAAAAGGCTATAAGACAAAACAAGATAAAATAACATCCTAACACAAACATAAAACACAACGTGTGCAATACCCATACATGTTGTAATGTATTGTAATAAGACTTTAGACGATCTCGAAATTAAATCGGAATAATATAGACCCACTCACCCATTGGGATATTCATCCAGTATGTAGATCTATATTTATATGTATACCCACAGCCATACTGCCACTCAGCCCCTGCCTTAGCCTTTAAATTGAATTGAACCTGTGTAGAGCTGCAACGATTAGTCGATTAATGGATTAGTTGCCAACTATTAACTTAATCGCCAACTATTTTGATAATGGATTTATCGTTTTGAGTCATTTTTTTAAGAAGAAAATTTCCAAATTCTCTGATTCCAGCTTCGTCCTGTGTGACAGTAAAACTGAACATCTTTGTCTTGTGGACAAAACAAGACGTTTGAGGACGTCGCCTCGGGCTTCGGGGGAACGGCGATCGACGGTTTTCGGCGTTTTCAAAACAACTAATCGATTAATCGAGAAAATAATCGCCAGATTAATCGCCAATGAAAATAATCATTATAGTTGCAACCCGTGTATAAAAACACACTTTGTATATTCTTTTTTTTAATTTTTATGCTCATTGTCTTTACAACAGCAAAACACTTACCAAGACAAATCCCTTGTATATGAAAATGCGCTAATGTACCAGTCAACACAGTCTCGACTACACTACGGAGCAACACAGCGAGAATGAACCGAGCGGAGGACTAGAGCCCGAACAGACCCCACGGCGGTGATATACTCGCAGACCCTGAAGTTCTTGATTAAATCGAACCCCCACACGAGGAAAGTGGACAAGTCAGCGCTGGCTGCAAATCGCCTCGGAAATGAATGGCAACCCCGAACCTGGCAACCCCCGGCGGAGCGCGGCTAGCGGTTAGTTAGCTAGCCGACGTCTCTTTCGCTTTTACAAGGCTGGCAGCGCGTAACTCCGGCTGCTCCGTTTCTTTTGGGAAGTCGTCACAGCGCGGGGCTTCCGTGGCGCCACTTACCATCTTATTTAGCGGATTCGGCCCCGTCGCCCATAAACGGTGCGCAGACTCTCCCCCCCCCCAGCCCCGGAGTAAACACACACCAGAAGTGAGACGTTGTGATGCGTTCAAGTCATACAGAAAATTACGGGTTGAACCGAGTTGACTGATTCTTCTGAAGATGGGAGACGGTGTAGTTGACAATTCTGTCTGATATCAAGCTACCTTCATACACCATTTGTACAACAAACAAACAAAAGGTAATGGTTATACATTTTACATGATGCTAAAATACGTCAAAGAACAGCAGGATCACTCGAGGTAAATAACATTCATAATATTTAACGAATTGCTCAATAATAAAGTAATATTAAATGGATAAATAAGTGATGTTTAGGACAGTTTAGACGTGCTAGTATACATTCCTTGCTCTTTATTGATATCACTGCCTTTGAATCATATTGATTGGTCGCTTCAATCAATATGTAAATACGTATTTTTACTGTATCTTGGCTAATTCACTATTCGCTTACGTGAACGGGTGTTTCCAAGTTGGAAGCTCGTAGTTCCTATGCTTCTGATGTGACCTGAACGTTGCACGAGTACCTCTGCGTGCTTGCGTCTCATTTGATTTGCTCTCGAAAAGTGCTGTCAGAGCGCCACCAGTGGCTACAAACGGTACTGCGCGAAGACTAGTCCAGTCACACTATCCATCTTCAATTTAATTTCAATTGAATGAGCTTTATTGGCATGAAAAGACAGTGCTTATATTGCCAAAGCAAACAAATATTAACAATGACAATAATAATAAATGAATGAATGAAAAAATTAAATAAATAAACCATGTTTGTTCTAAATAATCAACAATTAAAACAACATCAATAGTAATAATAATAAATGTATACCTATATGTACAATTACAAACCCTAATAACTAGGGCATTATAACTCAAATAACCCACACGTGCAAAGCACAATCTCTCTCTCTCTCGCTCCAAAACACTACTACTAATAAATCATATCAAATCATGTCAAAAACGGTAAACACAGGACATTTATTTTGTCATTTTATGTCACAGAAAAATATGGGAAAGGCTCATAAAACAATATCAAATCATGTACAGTGCCTATGATGCCGTAAACTGTTGCCGATTGTACCGTAAGGTTGCAGATTTAAAATAAAAAATGTACAACACTAGATCAACAGTAATGCGCCGGCCCTACCTTTGCTTTAAGTATTATGGTAACTAATTTACATAAAATAACTAAATCCATTGGTGGTCCATTTACCAAGTACTATCAAGCATAATTTAATTTAAAGGTGCAAGTCATTATTAGATAGAAATTCAAACATTTGTCTGCTGATATCTTTCAGCTGATAGCTGAAAAAGAAAAGTCAACTCATGCAGAAGCTTTCTGTCTGTTGTGCTTGGCAAACCACTCATCACTTTTATCTTCAGCCATAGCCTAAAAATAAATAGAAGTCAAAAGTAAATCCAATTTTGATATATGTGTGTGTATGTTTTATGTTGAAATAGAAGTTGAATCAATACAAACCTGATCAAGTAATGTATTTCCATTGGGATCCACCGTAGAAAGTTGCCTAAAAGCCTCATCTCCCACGAAACAGATCTCGTGGTCGTCCTTAGCAAAACATAATACAGTTAAGGGGAATAGATTTTAAATGGTTTAAATAATGTTATGTAATTCACTTACTGGGTCGGCCAAAATGACCACTTCCACTGTAGCTTTTCCTGGGGTGTCCAAGCTGACTAACGGTGTAAGGATTTTTTGATTTTCCTTTTTCATCGCATCCTCAATGCCAGGCAACTAAAAAAAACATTTTAAATCCTTATTATTCCTCTTGTGAACAAACATAAAATAAATAAATAATCCACAAGAAAAAAAACTAAATTTTACCTGCTCTCGTGGGCATGAAAATGCTATTCTTCCAAATGCAGTTCCATGATCCACAGTCCCACCAATGTGGAGTAGCTCAAGCTTACACTATATAAACAACACACACACATTTTTGATAGGTATTGACCATAGACAACACACAGAGTATAACACTTGTCTGTCTGCAGAATCTTATACACTCTTATTTACCCATTGAAGTGTTAAAGCTGGTTACAGATTCTTTTGACTCACTTGTGTGTCTCCATATCCGATTAGTACTGTTTTCTTCTCCTCGTTCCTCTCCATCACCTTCATCCCCAAAAGAGAGGTCCAGTAGTGGGTTGATTTCTGGAGATCTGACACAGCCAGACATACCTTCTGCACCGGATCTTTGGACAGATAGAGAAATCATTACAAACTAATTTTGAGAACTATCTCAAAATATTGTTGATTGTTAAGATTGTTAAGCCTGTTTTTGTTCTACATACAGAATTATGACCATGTGAGCAGGCATTAAAAAGAAGTACAGATAATTTTCTTATCGAGTACGTTTAAAAGAACCAATGACCGTGAAGTAGAAGCCAGTGTCAGTCATCTCACCTTTTACTTTCATTTACCAATGCTTGTTATCTGTGTCTGTTTTTTTTTCTAGCTTTATTGCATTATGCTTCCCATAATGCAAAGTTCCCAGTGTCTTAACCACAAGGTAGTGATGCACTCCAAATAATCGCATTACACTGTTATTACCGTTTCTGCATATAGTTCAGAAAACATGGCGATAAAAGGCCAGTAAGAATTACCGTGAGGGGGTCGTTCTTTGTCCAGCAGGTAGAAGCGATACCCTCCAGGGGCCTCGGCAAGATAAAGAGCCTCTCCTACCTCAGCGAGGGGCCACCCCAGGCGCCTTGCATTGCTCACAGCTTGGCTCGATTGCAGAGTGAGTCCCTAACATTAAGACACAAGACGGCGTTACATATGATTTCATTATCAGTGTTTGCACGATTCCCAGACAACGCCGAGTCGACTTACCAGGAAATCGTTGCCGAGATGATACTCTCCCACCCCATAATTGTACGTCAGCTCAGCAACAAAATGCTCATCCTCTGGTCCAAAGCCAACCATGGTCTTGCTCCATTTTCCATCATAGGGTCTAAGACAACAACACACTGGTGTTAAGACCTGTCCATAGACATGGTCGAAGTTCAGCCTGATGATGAGTGTACCTACCCATTGCAGGTTGCCTTGCAGCCCTCTTCAAACTCCTCGTGACGTAAGATCTAAAACGAATAAACAATAACAACAATAACAACAATACAGACCAGTACAACAAGTGTGTTTGAGGCCCCAAAGAAAAGTCACGCATTGAGGTTGTGCAATATTTCACTGAACGTACAATCAAGTGAATAACATCATAAAGTATGACATCAGACCATATAATATGAAGTAGATCGAATGAACCTTCATGCCAAGGACGTCTCGGTAGAAGTGAGCGGTTCTAGTCCGGTCTCCAACTTTAAATACGAAGTGCAGCGCTCGCCGCAACGCCATCATCAGCAGTTCGATCCTGGATGGAAATCTGGCTCTAGCCGCTCAGCGCTCGATTAAACGTCCTGGATGCTTATCGATGTTTCTGACATCGATTTGTCAGACACCACGGCTCTATTTTTCTTTTTTTCCTTTTTTAAATTAAAATCTTTTATTTTTTATTTTATTTTATTTTAAAGAACTTGAGAATTATATTATGTTAATAACTAATCATCTCTTTGATAACGGGGATTACGAATTTACAATCACAATAACATAGGATTGTAATTGAGAGTAAATTTCAATAAAGAACAAAAATTTTAAAAGAAAAAGAAATAGAGGCAAATTAGCAGCGACTGCAACAGCAACACACGGGCTTGTGGAAAAAGGTACAGAATGAAACATAAAATAAATAAAAATGTAAAAATAAACAAACAAAAGAAAAATGGAGGACGTCACCAAAATATAGAGAGTACAACTGATCATTCACTGAAAAATATTTTGAATATTATTCTGTATTTCTAGCTAGATCTAGCTCTAATCCATAGACATGACGCCATGACGCCATTGGCCTTTGGATCGTACGTCAACCTCGCCGCCATATTGGAACGGGCCGGAGCAGTCGACGCGGCGTCTAGTCTCCCACCAACCAATAGGGTGCGGTAGTGGGGTGCTGTTGCTGTTTTAGTTGTAGAAGAAGATAGAGGTGGGAGGTTCTCTTTTTACTGGCGCGAGTTTGTATGAGTCAGAGCCACTCTCACTGACTCCTCTACGCCAGCCCCGGTCAGAGCCCCGCCCTCGCCCACACCGCCCCCGCAAAAGGACAATCCCACATGATGTGACGGAGGG
>OMKR01110717.1:0-26089 GCA_900302355.1 Cyttopsis rosea | reverse complement strand
TTAAGTTAAAGGCAATCGATCTGGCTGTCGAAGAAGGAAATAGAGCTGCTGCACGTAAGCTTGGCATCAATGAATCGATGGTGAGACGTTGGAGACGGCAGCGTGAAGAACTGACTCAATGCAAAAAGACGACAAAATCTTTCAGAGGTAATAAAAGCAGATGCCCCGAACTTGAAAACGTTCTTGAAGACTGGGTGAACACACAGAGCGTCGAGAAATCATTCACCAAAACTGGTCTGCCAGTGGATCCTGACAGCGTGGAGCAGTGTGAAAAAATCCACGATCACCAACGGGTTTTGAAAGGCTGGACTGCTGCGTGATGAAGAGAACGGCACAAGCACAAATTCGCCTCGAGACGAAAGTGACATTGAGAGCGACAATGAAAGAGAGACTGTGAAAGTGTCTGACGAAGTCATTCTGAGGCTGTTCAATTCCGACACTGAAGAAGACGACTTCAGTGGTTTTAGTGCGCAGGAGAAAGATGAAGATAGCGATCAATGACTTTTCTGGTAGGCTGGTTATTTTTTTAACCAGCCGTGTTACTGCAGTTTTACTGTCGTTTTACTGCCGTGTTACTGCTATGTTACTGCCGTGTTACAGGCACTTTTTGGAAAAATGCATTTATTTACGGTAATTAATTATTTTTTTAAATCTTTCTGTGTATCATCTTTCTGTGTAAATATCTCACGTTACAACGTGGACACCTGCGGCTTATAGACAAGTGCGGCCTATATATGTACACATTTTTTTTTCTTTCTAAATTTAGTTGGTGCGGCTTATATTCAGGTGCGCTCAATAGTCCGGAAATTACAGTATTTGCATATATTTGCATGTTAATAGAACAATGACGTATGTAAATACATACATCTACGTATGTTTCAAAGAGTGTATAGACGTTGGGTTATATTCATGAGATGGTGATGTATTGTTTTTCCCCTCACACCTTCCACCATTTGTGAAAGCAGATTAAAATGTGTCACTCCTATTTTTCTATTTAAACACCGGAGATAATTTCCTAAAAACAATTTCCAGCCGAGTCTGTGTTTAGCTCAACTGCTAGCCACCGATTAGCTGCTAGCTTTAGCTCCGTTGTAATGCTGCGTTCAAGTCTTTGGGAGAAAACGCGGCCATTTCTTCTGTGTTATCGCGGGTATTTTGAACGTATTTATTTTTTACGTGGTACATTTTGCTGGCATATTTTCCCAGATGGTTTTGTCACCAATGGCTTTCCATATCAATGTGGCCCAGGTCGCATTTGCACTGCCAAACGAATGCGTATATATGTGAGCGGACGCATTGGGTGCATACCTGGCATTAGAGCTATCCAATTGCTATCGGATCACCAAGTGTAAACGGGGCCTAAGCAGCTCCAGTGTGAGCTCCGCGGGAAACTTACCCGGTATTTGCAAAACAAAATCATTGAAGTGAAAGTTCTGTTACAAAACTATATTGTTATGTATCCTTGTGCATTTTTAAGTGGGTATACCGAAATCCTGGAGATTTCTGGGTGGATTAGTGGATATACGGCGTATACAGTACCTGAGTATCACATAGACTACAGTATGCCATTGAGGGAGAGTGGAGACAGTGGCGCAAATTGTCTTCATAACATGGGGCTTTCCGTTTGTCCGGATGCGGACCGAGGTCCAGACTTTGAGAAGCCCTGTTCTAGGGCTAGGGGTCTCGGGGAATGATTCTCGCTTTGGGTGTGAGAGGTCCCAGGTTCAAATCCCGGACGGGCCCGAAGAGTAAGATGGTCTCCTTCCTGGGAGAGAATTAGGCAGCTGTATCCTTGGGGTCGAGCAGGAAGACTGATAGGGGTCCAGTGGGGTATAAAACCTGTGGAGCAGGCTGCGTTTTCACAGTCGGTCCCGAGGGCTGGACTGAGGGCAACATTCAAGGGCAACACTGAGGGCAACTGGAAGGATGAGAAGGAGCCAATCAGGAAGGCAGTCCTACTAGGAGCTTTGCGGCTGAAGGTGGAGGACATTTTCGGCATGTAGTTATTTTCTGCGGTGAGGAGCTACGATGTGACGTTCCAGACGCACATATGTAACCTGTACGTGTTGGCCTTCCTGGGAAGGTCCTGTGGAGGTGCTGATGGCCCCCAGGCGCCAGATTGACATCAACGGCATCTGGCAGGGTAAGCGCCAGCTCCAGGTCCTCCTGCGGCAGGATGCAGCAGGGGTCGGGGGTGGGGCTCGCCCGCCGGCGCTTTTTAACATTGGGGCAGCTGCTCCCTCACCCTCTGTGACCCATAGAACACAAAAACCCTCAAAGGAAAACCCCCACAAAAAATATCCACCCCTAGCACCCTCCCCTGCACAACAGCAAAAATACCCTCCACCCTAACCGCTTTGTCCCCAAAAAGAATACCCACCCCCGAACTGTGAACCCCCCCACACTCCAAACCGACACTCCCTTGTCCCACTCCCTTGTAAACAACCTCACGTCCCTCCCATCCCTCAAATGAACCTCCTGCAGGAAACACTGTGCAACACAAACCACCAACAAAATCAAAAAACCCCCTCCTCTTAACTGGGTCCCTCATTCCCCGTACATTAATTGTGATGACCCCCAAAGAATTTATGTGATGCAGAAAAAACACTAATCCAAAAACTAGTCGCACAACCCCATGACCTGTCATCCTCTGGGTTGGCCCACGAAT
This sequence comes from Cyttopsis rosea, assembly GCA_900302355.1. Classification (NCBI taxonomy): domain Eukaryota; kingdom Metazoa; phylum Chordata; class Actinopteri; order Zeiformes; family Parazenidae; genus Cyttopsis; species Cyttopsis rosea. Next base: position 23,421 of record OMKR01110717.1, on the reverse strand, counting down.
AGGCCATGTCATTGGGGAAGGCAGGGGGCCTCAAAGGGCCCTCATGCCCGTCGTCCCCAAAAGGGGAGAAACAGACCCCCAGGGGAGCAGTTTCCCTCCCACTCTTGACCTCTCCGTCCTCCATGAGGTCCATCCCCACCCCAGCACCATCCCCAGGCTCCAGCCCCGTGTCCCCTGATGGGAAACCAACCACATCACGCGTCAAGATCCCTGAGGCCATAACTGGCTATGTCAGTCTAAGTCATGGTCCTGTAGTCAGTCAGTGGCAGTAAAACAGTAGTCTACGCAGTCTGGGTCACACACCCCAACACAAACAACAAAACCCAACAAGAACAGAACATCCAGAACAACTGAAAACACATTATAAATCACACCAACTCTAGACCTATAATCCTTTGCAATGAACACAATGGATCAATAATGCCATGGCCCATCCCCCTTGGGTCGCTACATAGCCCCCACCTGAGCGGTCAGTTGCCCCAATGATCATCACCCAACAGAAAGTCTGAAAAATGTCCCTGTTGGCGAGGTTGATGAACTGGCCGCCAGCATTCCACGGAAGATGTCTCTGTGGGTGCGGCCCGCCGGTCAGGGCATGGTGGGGTACTGTGTTCGCCCTCACCCCCAGCAACAGGAGGGGCGAGGGGCCGATATGGAGCGAGTCTGTCTCTATGCAGCACCACCATGCACCCCCGTCCCGGCATGCGCACTCTGTACACCACCTCTGTGACAGAACCTCTGACAGACTTTGTCCCCAGGACAAGGTGTGGGTGACAAGACCCCAGGAACAAAGGTTTGTCCCCGACAGCGGGTGTCATAGGCCCTCTTCTGCCTCACCCCCGAACTGGCTTGTGCCTGGCGGGTCACTCCCCAACAGTCCATCAGCCATCTATAGTACTCCAGTTCTGTGCCCTCAGCAATCTCAGGCTCGGGCAGGGCCCCGAACACAAGGTCCACGGACGTCCCAAGTTCCAGCCCGAACATGAGTGCCGCAGGCGTACACCGGCTGGACTCCTGCATGGCAGTCCAGTAGGACCACAGGACCAAAGGCAAGTGGTGGTCCCAGTCCCGCTGGTATCGGCTGGTGAGAATGGCCAGCTGAGTGGCCAGGGTTCAGTTGAAGCGCTCAACAGCCCATCGCTTTGGGGGTGCAGCGGCGGCATCTTGCTCACCCGAGCCGCCTTGCACACCTCACCGAACACTTGGGACTCGAAGTTCCGCCCCTGGTCTCTGTGGAGCTCAGCAGGGAACTCGAAGCGGGTGAACATCTCCTCCACCAGCCACTCAGCCATTGTAGCCGCACTCTGATCTGGCACCGCATACACCTCGGGCCACTTCATGAAGTAATCCATGGCGATGAGGACATAGCTGTTGCCATCAGTTGAGTGAGTGATGGGAAAAGGGCCAAGGATGTCTACCCCAACACGTTCCATCGGGGCACACAAGGCACCAGTAGCTGGAGCAGATTATTCCCCTGCCCGGGGGCCTGCCATTGCCGGTACACCACCCCGTCGTGGAGCTTGAGGCTGCGCCACTGCGAATGGTAGACCTTCACCTCAGTCCCGGATGACGACACTTGCGCCGGCAGTCAGGGGCTATGTGACGGGGTTCGTCACAGCGATTGGTGGCCTGTGGTGGTCGCTGCCAGGGTCGGGTTATTGGGGGTGGCACCCAGCAGACAGGCTCTCCTTCATCGTCCCCCAACTCGTCGCCTTCACAGTTGACTGCTCTGACACGTGGTCGGGACGAAGGTGCCGTCGGTGGAGTGGCTCGGCTCTGGAAGATCGCCTTGGCCCACTCTGCCTCCCATAACGTTTCATCTAGCGTCCGGGGTGCCACGAGGCGCACATGCTGGCATAGACGCTCCAGTACAAGCGCTCACAGGAAGGCGTGCAGAGCGAGGTCCTCCTGGTCTGCTGCGCTGAACTGTGAACTGTGGGTAGCCTCGTTGAGCGTGGAGCCATACGTCTGCTGCAAGGGTGCCCATGTCAATAGCAGGCGGCCAGCTGTTCCTTGCTTTCGTCTGCAAACAGACGCTGCCCAAAACGTCTCTCCAGTGCTGTGGTGAGAGCCCGGAAGTCACACAGCTCCACTGGTGCAAGATCTAGCAGTACCTGCAGTGCCTTTCCTTCTAGTGCCAGGGCAAGGTGGACGGCTGCCTCGTCATCTCGCCATTGACTGTACCGGGCAGCAAGCTGTACTTGGGCAAGATAGGGTTCCAATGGCGTCCCCCCACCATACCTTGGCAGCTTTACAGGGGTTCGATGCGCTGCCATGGTTGATGGAAAACCGGACGTAGTGGTCGTGACCATCCGGTCCGGTCGGCAGGGGCCATTCAGGGATGTCGCAGGGATGCCTACGACAGCCAGCCTGGTCACCCCCTGTCTCATCTCGGAAAAAATCCTCCTCTGATCCAGCCCCAGGCCCCCTTCCAAAGCCTCGGGATGGGCCCGGAGCCACTTCACCGCGTGGCCGTAGTGCCACGGCACCTGCTCCGACCGGGGCCCCAAATTGCCAAAGACTTCCATCACCCTCCTCGCCTGGTAGGAGAAGTAGAGCCGGAGGAAATGTCTTGATGGGTGAACCACTGGAGAGGACAGCTCCCTCAACAGGACAGAACAAAAAATAAGTCCATCTTAAGCCAGAAGTGAGGCACGTCCTTTCTACCCTCCCCGATTGGCGCCACCATACAGATACCACATACTCATACATCCCCCCACATGAAACCGAACACGAATCGCGTGAGGGTCGTCTGCATGCTCATCTGTAACGGGAAGATGTGTGACAAATACAGGAGACGGCAAAACGTCAACCTTCAAAACCAGGACCTTCCCCGTGAGGCTCAGCCATCTGGCTTTCCAGAGGCCGACCTTCTTCCGGACTGTGGCAAACCGCCTGGTCCAGTTGGCCTCGGCGCTGTGGGCTGCCTCAAAATCAACCCCGAGCAACCTCAGACCTTTGCAGAGACGGAGGTGACCGGGCCAGCTGTCGTGGGCATCCCTGCGGCAGTCTGGTTGGCGGTCCAGCCACCCGGTCTGGATAATGGGCTCAAGGACCTTAACTGGTGCTGCCTCCACAAGGCTTTGCCAGTGTGTGCCATTATGTACCGGCATGGCTTGGCAAAGTCCCCCGGGTGTCCTCCAGCCATGTGGTTGAGGGAAGAGACCATCCATCACGTCATGTGGGACTGTCCCTTTGTGGGGGTGGTGTGGGCGAGGGTGGGGGTCCTGGTGAGGACAATAATGGCAAATTTTGCCCTGGCCTGGGCGGCCAGGCAGGACCTCATCGGGCACGGGGGATGGAGGGGGTTGTGAGGAAGGTGGAGGAGGATGGGAATGGGTTTGGTGTACGGGTTTTTGGTGTTTTATATGTTGTTGTTTTATGTTTTATGTTTCTGGGTTTTGTGTTTCTGTTGTTTTTGTTTTTGACACATTTGGAATGTGCTGATGGTTTGTCCCACAGTGTACGTGGTTGCTGTTGGTTTCTTTCTTCTGGTTTCTTTTTTCTGCAAAAAAAGAGGAGAAAATCATGCGGCCCTGGAGAGGCAGAAGGGGGGAATGGGTTTTGGTTTGGGGGTCTGTGGTTCCATCTGCAGTATTTGTTTATGACATATTCGGAAGGTGTTGATGATCTGCCATCTGCTGGTTTTGTTTTATGACATATTTGGAATGTGCTGATGACATGTCACATAGCATATGTGACCTATGTTTGCTTTTGAATGAAACAATGGAAAAAGGAAAATAATGGGGTGCAGGTTGGTCTCGAAGTAAAAGTTGGGTCTCGTGTGATCATTTCCTTCCACGGCATCGCTCGCCACAATATTTTTGATTGGGTCATAGTTTTCGGGACAAACCGGGACAAACTGATCTCGGCTACAGCATAATGGTGCGATCTCACCGCCGGTGACGTCGCGCTGCAAAGCGACAGGCTGCAATACATTTCAAACGTAGCTCAGCTTCATCTGCTGCAAGTGGCGGAGCGACGACGATGGCTTCACGGCGACAAAAGAAGTTGTGCAGGTTTCAACTTTATGCAAAGGAGCAGCGCTGAGCCCCGGGCGACAGCCAATAGGAGGGAAGATACGCTCTCAATGGCACTGGTGCTCGGGAAATAGACACCCAGACCACGCCTATTGTTCATGATTCAGCTGTTTTTTTAATGAAAAACGACCCAAAAACTATGGATAAAATAAGGAGCACGTCATTTTATGTTTCTCCAACAAGCATAATTCTTTATTATAGTAATTTATTTTCCAAAGTAAACAGCTACACCATTTTAATTTTAAAAAGTACACACGGCCCCATCTATCTATATAATGTATTGTGGGAGTGCCGAAATGATGAGACGGGAGGCGAAAGTATGCCGAGTCGTTCTTTACTCCCATATCGAAAATCAAAAACACAACTAACTCCGCAGCTAGCGAGCATGCATCAAAACCCCTCCTTTCGTTCCTGCTTAACCACCAACCAGCTATCTCCTTGCTGCTGGTTGGCTCCCTAAAACACGAACCCTTAAAGGAACAGCCGTCCCTGGTGAATGTCTATCAATTGTGTATCACCACAGTATATTAAATATGGAAAGGGAGAGAGGTTTGAAATGTTTGGCGCCCACAACAGCCAGTGGATTTTGAGCTGACAAAAAAGCCAGGCGCACAGAAGCCCCGTCGCCGGCGGTGTGATTAGACAGCGACGAGACGAGAGCTGCTGCAGACCCGTCGCCGGCGGTGTGATCGTACCAAGTGGGCAGTGATGGCGCTATCGCATTTAATCTGCTTTTATTTCCTTCTTGGTATGAAACCCTGGGAAATATTAATGTTACTTAATGTGGATGCAGGCACGGTGCTACACCGGGGTTGGGGGGCTATAGCCACGTCACAAATCTGCGTAGCCCTAGTTAAGCTCCCTCAAGCATTTTAGTATATATTTTGTTAATTTTTGTTAATTTTCAAATAAAGAAATATGTCAAAGTGAATAACCAGCCATTCTTTCCCCAACCCGATCCCTGGCTGCGTGCTCGTGTCGCCGCGCCTGTATGACGTGTGTGAGTGACGGGACGCATCACGTCTCCTTTCTCAGGGGCACGGGGCACACACAGCGGAGCCCGGATCGGTGGTGCGCCGTTTGTGGCTGCACCGGTCGCAAATTGCGCCCCCACGTATTGGTCAAGAAAACAATTGATCAAATACAAACGTCTGTTGTTTACACGTCATTTTTGCACGCGACTATACAACAAATTGCTCCACTCCGGCCCAGTAGACAGATTTGACAGGTCCAGCGATCAAAATGAACAAAGAAGGAGTAGACATACAGAGTGTGAATGAAGATGATGTAGATGATTATACTTAGATTAATCTGGATGTTTTACTTCCTGCAGTAGAAAGCACAAAGTGTGATTGCAAATGGGCAATAATTTAAAAGATTTGTTGTCAGGATAAACCAGAGTGGATTTTCATGTCATTCTTGGATATGAAAGCTTGAGAAATGATCGGTCAGATAGGTCTGGTGGGGGATGTGCTACCTTTATTAAAACATGAATTTAATATAAGAAAGTTGAAATTTGTTCTTTGGAATTTGAGTTTTTATTTGAAATTGACAGTGGTTAATTTATCCTTACAATCCTTGTAAACGGCTGACAATATTAGAATTGGAGGATATCATGGAAAAAATGTGATCTCTGGTTATATGGGTTGGAGATTTTAATGCACACAACACATTGTGGGCTAGTAAAGAAAGAGATGGAAATGGTGTTGTTGAAGAATTGTTGGACAGGAATAATTTGGTTGTTCTAAATGATGGAGACCAACTAGATTCCAAATAGGAAGTGATCATTTGTCTTGTATAGATTTGACAATTGCTTCAGATGGACTAGCAAGGATAGGTGAATGGGATCAGTTAGACAGATATACAATTGGAAGTGATCACAATCCCAATATTGAGCAGATTTAGCAGGATTCTAATTGAGGAAGCTGAGGAGAGACCTAAAAGATTTGGTTTTGCTCAGGCTAAATGGGAAGATTTTAATGAGAAAACTTTAGCTTCTGTGAGTGAGGTAAATAGCGATGGCTCCATTGACAGCTGGAATAAGTCCTTGAGTGCAATGATCCACCAGGCAGCTTTTGAGAAGGAGAGTCCTAAATCTCGTATAATTGTCCCATGTTGGAATAAAGATTGTGATGTGGCTGTTAAGAATAGGAATAACGCTTATAGACATTTAAGGAAATATCCAATATCATGTTATGCCGTAGAGTACAAGAGATTAAGGGCAGTGGCCAGAAAAGTTATTAAAGAAGCTTTAAAAAAGTAGCTGGAGGAAATATTTCAGTGCCATAGGTCTAGACACCCCTATTGGGCATATTTGGTCAAGAGTATGTAGAATGTCTGGAATGTATAAGAGAGCGAGTAACATAGGAGGAATGAGATATTGAAGGAAGAACAGTGGAAGTTAGAAAGAAGTACACTGAATAGTAATCCAATGAATTTGTTCTTTACATTGAAAGAGTTGAAGTATGCCATCCGAGTTGGAGTTAATACTTCACCAGGAAGAGATGGGTTATGTTATGAGATGCTTAAGCACCTAAATGACATAGTAATAAAAGAGATGTTAGCATTGTTTAATATAATGTGAGAGGAAGGCAAGTGCCTGTGCCTGCAGAGTGGAAACACACTGTTGTAGTTCCAATGGGCTGGTAAAGAGGCTTCAAGACCAGATTTGTATCGTCCAATAGCATTAACATCAGTATTGTGTAAGGTAATGGAAGGAATGGTAACAAACAGACTAGTTTATTTTTTAGTGTAAGGAATTTTTCTCAAAATATCTGAATGGATTTAGACGTGGTAGGTCAAGAATGGACTCAATTGCTGTACTAGATCTAGATATCAAGAAGGCTATTATGAATAGGGAAGCTGTTGTTGCAATCTTTTTAGATATTGAGAAAGCTTATGATTCTATGTGGAAAGAAGGTCTACTAATCAAGTTACACCGAGCAGGGGTATATGGTAGAATGTTCAGTTGGATAAAGGATTTCTTGAGGGAGAGAACGATCCAGGTAAGGATCGGGGGAGTTTGTTCTGAAACAGTTGAAATTGAGAATGGAACTCCTCAAGGGAGTGTTATTAGTCCTTTGTTATTTTATATTTTGATTAATGATACATTTCAAAATGTTGTGCTGGCTATGGGTTATCTTTATTTGCAGATGATGGAAAGGGGTAGGAATATAGGATCTCACTTGGAGGGTCCACATTGAGAAAGTGGTTAATAAGTGTGAAAACATGATCAACATCCTTCACTGCCTGGCTGGGGAGCTGAAAGAGAGACCATGCTCATGATTTAGCAAGCTATGATTAGATCTGTATTAGACTATGGATGTATCGGTATTTGGATCTGCAGCCACTTCTATATTACATACATTAGATATATTACAGACAAAGGCTTTAAGAATTTTAAGTAGAGATGGAAGAGATACCTTTGAGATTGAGGAGAATCAAACGAGGTTTACACTATTGGCTTAAATTATGTGCTTATACACCTAGATTTTCTTCTAAGAGTTTATAGAGGGAATGTGTATTTTCAGGCAAGGAAAAGAAAGGACATTTTCTACATGAGGCAAAGGAATGGGCTGGGATAGTGGGTATTGATGAATCAAATATGGTTATTTATCCATCTTGGCCAGTTGTACAATTTTGGTTACTTCCTGATCCACTCACTTTACTGTTTAAAATTAGGAAAAGTAGTAATATGCTCTGACTCCACTGCTGCCTTGATGGCCTTGAAGTACGGGGCATCAGAAGCACGTCCACATTTATTGAATGAGATATTATTGTGTTTATATAGGATAGAGAAATTACATTGTAAAGTGGGGCTGCTATTGGTCCCAGTGTATGTTGGGGTAAAGGGCAATGAGATGGTGGATAAAATTGAAAAATCTACACTAGCTAAAGAAAAAGAGGAGCTAAGTGTATTGTTAGGCAGAACAGAGTATCTGAATATTATTAAAGAAAGAATTGATAAGGAATAGCAGGATGAATGGAATCATAAGAAAAAAGGAAGGTGCCACTTTTCTATCCAAGAGTCTGCTGAGAAGACAAGTATTTATATGTGTGAGGCCTGAAACGATGCTGTTAAACTAACACGGCTAAGGCTGGGCCATTGTGGTCTGAACAGCAGTCTAAAAACAATTGGGAAACATCGAGATGGGTTATAGTCCTGACACTACATAGCATGTGGTGTTACACTGCAAGAAGTATAGTGAAGAGAGAAAGATGTTATTCATGGAGGTAGCTGCTTTCGGTGTTTCTTCCTTTTCTTTAAAAAACTATTTTAAGTCGAAATGAGAACCATCAGTTAAGTGGAAAAAAAAACCTTGTCTTTTTGCGTGCTACGGGCTTATATCCTCGCATATAAATGCTGAAGTGAGTGTTATTTTGTTCTAACTGGGGTTGGCAGTAATACGCCGCAAAGCGTCTAATCTGCCGGAAATTCAACAGAAGAAGAAGAGCGAGGTCTGAGGAATAAGCTGTAGCTGGACCCTCTTGCACCTGGAGCAGGAAAATGAGTCGAACCTATAACGATGAGTTGCAGTACCTGGACAAGATTGGCAAAAACTGCTGGCGGATCAAGAAGGGCTTTGTCCCAAACATGCAGGTGAGAAGGGAGAACGCTTGTTACGTAGCATTAGCTGATGCTAACAGCTAGCATGTTCTTATGCTGCGTTCCATGGAAACTCGGGAGACGGTGGTCTCCACTTCCCAGCCGAATTAGTTCAATTGCCCTCGTTCGGGAAAACATGGAAACCGGTGGTAAATGTGTTTGTTCGGCAGCTTGTGGATACTTACAAGCTAAACGTATGTGAACTTTAAAACTAGTGAGTAGTGGAAATCTAAGTTAGAGGTGATTTTCATTAAAACCCCACGTGTGCTGCTACGTTGCTAGATCCGACGTCAGGTGTGTTGTCCCCCTTCTTTCTGTATCTAGTCCCACTCGGACCTCGAGATCTAAATGGAACTTCACAAGTTTCGACTTCAATGGAAAGGCGTCACCAGTTAGCGCGTGCTCTGTCCAAAATGCTTATATTATACATGTGTGTAATGTATGTACAAATATATAACATTGCCATAACATACATGTTACTCACCAACATTAGGCCTCCCAGGCAAATAATAGTGTTTTTACAAATTTTACAGACAGATATGTCATGATATTTGTTTAAGTTGCTCCCTCCCTCGCCGGGAGGTGCCCTGGCGGAAAACGAGCGCACCCACTGTCACGTCAGGTTCCCAAAACATGGTCTTTAGCGCAAAGGTTCAGATGGTGTATTACTTTGATAAAACTTTGAGGTTTTATTTCAAGAAGTTATTTAACTATTTTTATTCATGTGTGAAAAATACAGTTTTATACCTGTTTTTCACAAACATAACTCACTATATAGTACTTGTATTTTTTTTTGTGAAACTTTTTAAAATATTGAATGAAATGAATAAATATTAACGAAACGGAAAAAAAACATAGGTAGAATAACGTCTGTCTGTCTGTCTGAAAGATGGACAGATAGATCTATATCTCAGTGTGCACTTTATTAGCTACACCTGTACAATCTAATAGACCAGCTCAGCCATACATTTAGCTTTATGTTCCTATAATGTTCAGCTTTTTTTTTTACACAGTCATAGAAGAGGTGTTAATTCAATGATATGTTTTAGCATCATGGTCATAGTTGGTGGTGGTGTACTGAGCTGCATTATATTCAGAGGTGTTTCTAATATTCTATTATTTCACAGAGAATGTGAACCAATTAATTTAAACATTAAAGTACACAATTGTTATGACTTTGAAAGTACATAGTTGTTATGATTATGACATTATTTTTGAAAGATTTTCTGTGCTTTTCTTATCAAAAAATTAATTACCGCAACGTGTCCGGGACAATTTAAGATGGCTGTTACGGTAATGAATGCACCTTATCTTATCTTAGTTTAGCTTAGCTTATTTTAGCGTAAAATGGCAGAACACATGGAGTATGCAAAAATGTATACTTACTCACTACATTCCCTCACTACTCTTTCTATTGTCATGTTTAAAATCAACATTTCATTAAAAAATATGAGATACTACATTGCTAGGGTAATGTAGGGCTACATTACTGTAACAATGTATTTTTGCCTGGATGAGTTACGGTAATGGATTTTTTGATAAGAAAAGCACAGGAAAAAAAACCACAAATAATATAATAGTTTAAAAACAACCAAGTGGGCTATGTAGTAGGCGTTGTGTACCTTTTAATATTTAAATGAATTATTTCACATTCTCTGTGAATATGTGTATCAATTCATTTGGGACATGTTTTTTGGTGGTTTCATGAGAATGAGCCTGATACATTATGTTTTACTTTATTACTTTCTTTCGCCTTTCTTACTTACAAAACCCTATATGTCCAAAACGTTGGCAATTGTAACCTCAATAGTCCAGGCCGAATGAAAAATGATTCAGTGGCACTTCTTCAAATTCTGCCAATACGTTTTCACTTTCTTCTCGGCGGCCCTCAATGACAGTTTGACTTTTATCGTAGGTGGAAGGAATATTCTACGTCAACGATCCACTTGAGAGTCTGATGTTTGAGGAGCTACGCAACGCATGTCGAGGAGGAGGTTAGTGAAGCTACAGTTTGGGGGGGTGGGGATTTAACATCACGGCCTGTGTTGCGTTGTGTTGTGTTGTATTTATTGTGTTATGTCTATGGCAAGCCGTCTTAACATTTAATCCATAGGACGAACTACAGACGTCACATTATTAAAAAAATTCTTGACCTGCAATCTTTAATCAACAAATACTGCCGCAATAACTCTGTCCTGTGGACAACCTGTCGGGATGACAAGAGAAGTGAGTGCGAAGAACTTGTCCCAATTAGTTCTGGTGTATGAGGTCAGAACTATGTCATAGCGCCTCCATGCAGCGGAAAAGGCCACAAGCGCAGACCCTGGGCCGCAGGCACCAGGCATGGACCACAGGACCGGAGCCCGGCCCCGCGACGACAGATCGACACCCCGCGCAAAGGGGAGTCCCGCCACACCATAACCGGCGAGATGCCCCACCCACATCGCCGAGTGCGCATGGCGCTGGGCACCCCGACGTCAATCTCTCCAGGTCGAACAGAGCCCTGCAGACAGCCAGATATGTGGCCCCTCAACCACCCAGGGCATCCGCCGCAGAGAAGCTGTGCTGCAGGAGCAAGGCCGAAAGCCGCTTCCCCCCGCTCCGCAACCCACACCCATGATGGCGAGCAGCCAACAAGGGGCCCTGGAAAGCGCGGAAGGCGCTAAACCCACCAGCATCCCGCCACCCCAGAAACCCCAGTGCTTAATGTGTGCTGTTGGTATATGCAGTTAAAATTGCGGGGTGTGGGTGTGTGCGAGTCATCCACATGTCGAACCCGAACCACTCGCACCCCTCCTGCCCCGCAGACCCTGGTCTGGTGGTGTGTTGTTTGGAGTAAGATTTGTGTGTGTGTGCATGTGTTCTAAGCTAATATGGGTGGTATTAAAATTGCAGGACAGTTGTGAAGCACGCCAGGGCAAGAGCGTGACGGGCAAGATCGCAGTCACCCACCACATCCCTACCCACATAGCTCACGCCCCACCCATCCTGCAAACCCTAGGCCTATTGTATGGTGTATGTACTGAGTTTGAGTTCCAGCACTGCGAGGGATAGGCGAAGCACAACCAGATCCAATGCAGGGGTGCAACAGGCCGGGCAGCAGCCATGCGGACCCCACCCCACCCCGGACTGGACCGCGTCGGGTCCCACTGCCTAACACTAACCCAGTCACTTTACAGTTTCTAGTAGTAACTATTTTAGTTTTACTAGTCAAAATGTATTAGGTACTTGTACTTATTTATTAGATACTAGTAACTATTCCAATTGTTATGTGTAACTATTACAGTGTTACTAGTAACAATCTGGACAATTTTGTTATTGAATCCTATGGGGTTCTGTGTTTCAGATATTTAATATTTGCCTCTGACTAGTATTTATTCAGATTGTTACTAGTATCTATTTAAATTTTACTAGTCAGTATTAATTGAATACTGGTACTTATCCATTAGGGACTAGTGCAGTGTAAGATTTTTAATTAAACTATCAACAAGCTGTTTTGACTAGTAATTTCTCATGACGGGTAAAAGATACATTGCTGTCATGTTATGTCTGCTTAGGTTTCGGTGGGTTCCTTCCAGCCATGAAGCAAATCGGAAATGTTGCCGCACTCCCTGGAATAGTGCATGTGAGTAGAGAGGTCACGATTTATATATATAATTTATATATAATAATTTGAGAAGATCGCAATCTTTTTGTACTTTTGTAAATTTGAGGGGAATTTTTAGCCAATTTGAGAAATGTCACAATGAATGTGAATTGGGTGATTTTCCATCCGAAATTCCCTCCCCAATTTTTTTTATGTTCTATTCTTCAAAGCCATTAAATCACTGGACAGCTAGCTGGACATGTATTATTACAAGTTAAAGATGATTACATTAAATGATAGAAGGGAACTCCCATAACCATGCAAACAGGTTTACACCTAATCACATCGTATCTTACAATATGAGTTGGGCTATACATTGTAAGCCAAGCAATCATAGAAAGAGAGAAAAAGACACCAAGGAGTAGTTTACACATAAATTAAACCAGTAATGCATCTGTAGGGGACCCAACCCCCATGGGCAGGAGGACACATGAATTTGGCTTTAACCCGCCGTGCGGGCATTTATTCACACACATAATAATAACTACAAACAGTGTGTTCTCATGAACACGTAACAATCGGCCGGCTGCCACTTGTTCCCCTGTGGCTCCGACCTCGACTGTAAAAACAGCCACACATTTAAATACAGGTCTGGGGAATTGGCAATCACCACAATTCCCCACACCTGGTGCTTAGCAGACAAGGGGAAGCCGGCGCTGATCAGTCCTGACGCCGGCTAACTCCTGACGCCGGCTAACTCCTCCCCCTCATCTGCCACAGTATCCTTTTATAAAAAATAAAAGAAAATCAATTTATCAAATGTTATACCAGCTATTTGAGTGTTAAATTAAACCACTTGGAAAAAGCCAAGAGAAAGGGGCTTTGATTTTGTGAATTTGGTGTTGTGGATATGACATTTAGAGTATTGCATTTATTATGTGAATTTCTGTATCCAATCAAAATTAAATTTCAAAATTTTCCAGTGTAAAGAGAGGACACAATACTGTAAATGTGGTTCTTGCCCCAACATCTGTGGGAGCTGGCTTCTATACAAGTCAATGGGAGCGTTTAGCTCACACGGAGCTCGGTAGTTCGCCGGAATCTAGGGGAGCTTGCGTAGCAAAGGATTATGGGAGCTCCCCCTCCCTCACCATTATTGTACCCGCTCTCCTATTTGTGTCTTCTGTAAAGCACTTTTTGCACAAACTTTAGTTTTGAATGAACTTGAAAATTGTTTGCCATTTAAATTTTTTTTATTTTTAAGCAACATTATGTAACTTTTTTACCTTAAAATAACAGCTTCAAAATAATTTAAATGGTACACTGACTTGTAATATCATTCCCACGCACTCCCCCAACGCCTTTTCTGGCACTATGTAACTTTGGTGTTCCGGTACAAAACCGCTGGAAAAGTGCATTACGCTTTACTGCATTACGCCCTACGTTACTTGTCACTACAGACATTAGGGTTGCTGCAGTTACCGGTGTTACACGGTGTTCGGGCATACACCAATGATTGCATTACTAAAGAAATAAAGCCCATTTAGTTCATTTTCGCGTATCACTGCCCACATTCATCAAATAAAAAAAACTTGAATTTATAAAATACTAAAAAAGCAGCATGGGGACACACTGCTCCCCCCCGTGTAGCCGCTCCACCTCCCTGACGGTGCGGGCGAGAGGGACCGGTGGTCCACCCAGCACCTGCAGGATGGTATCCAACCTCAGCCTCACTTTCATTGCGCCACAGGGTTTGTGTCACTCTGTGACTTGCGCGTGCTGCCCTGGTAGACAGTCACACCGTTAGCACCGTCCCTCCGGGAAACGGCTCCAGAAAGCACAGAGGTCCGTGCAAGGGGCGCTGTACCCAAGGTGTACATTATATTAGCGTCTGTAACATAGACTGTTATTGAAACGTGATAAATTCTGGGACCGGGAAGAAAAAATCTGGGCGAGTTTTACCAGTGGTGTAAAAGTGCAATTGCACTCAGAAACTGTAGGGGCGCCAAATACCAAAAGTTACATAATGCTGCTTTAAGAATCCTGCAGCTCGAAGTTCATCTCTGTGTGTTAACGGTGTTTCCTGATCCACAGAGGTCTATTGGTCTCCCAGATGTCCACTCTGGATACGGATTTGCCATTGGAAACATGGCAGCCTTTGACATGAGTGACCCCAATGCTGTGGTGTCTCCAGGCATGTGACACCCTCATAAATAAGAATATTTACCAGCATCTTGCCCTCACAATGCCTCATGGGATACGTTGGCCAGCTTATTGTGTATTGTACTGTACTATTTGAGCATAGTTTTACTTTTAATTGGGTGTACTTAATTGTGTGCCAATACGTCATTTCATGGCTATTGTCTCATCTGTCCGCGACTGCATGTCATTTTTTACGACAGGGTTGGTTACAGGGTTTCTTGTTCCATCTGCGCAGGTGGTGTTGGTTTCGATATCAACTGTGGTGTTCGCCTGCTGAGGACCAACCTGGATGAGGGTGATGTCCAGCCGGTGAAGGAGCAGCTGGCCCAGGCGCTGTTTGACCACATTCCCGTCGGAGTGGGTTCCAAGGGAGTCATTCCCATGAGCGCGAAGTGAGCCACAAATCTTGGGAAAATGTCAAATAAAATGTATAAAAAGATACAATGCAAAAAGGTAAAATGCTAATATTTGGTATTGTAATTAGAGTTGCACTGATCTGATCAGCTGGTGACCAGAATCGGCCGGTTTTCAGCTTGATCGGCCATAACTGGCCGATCAGTGTCAGATACAGTACTGGTCAAATTTACATGCATACGCGCCGCACAATGGCTCACTTCAGGGCGGTATACCGACTTTTTACGGTATATCCATATATTTTCAAACGAGATATAGGATGAGACGATTCAGTTTATATCAATATAGTTTAATGTTGCGTAAAAATACAAAAGTTTTTTCTGTAAAGCCGTGCCAGTGTTGCATCTCTCCTCTCTCCCCCCGCTTGAAAGCCGCTTGAAAAAGCCGTGGGTCGCGTTTTTTATGAGCTTGTTTTAAAAAATATGGTTGCTTGTTCCGAACATCTGACAAGCGACATTTCATTACATTTACGGTCACTATTTTTCCCAATGCAGAGGTTCCCAACCACCAGGGCATTTGCTGTGAAAAGGTGGGCGGGAAGCAATCTCGGCTCTGATCGCGGTGGAGCTGGATTTTATTTGTAGTTATTTGTAAAAAGCTCTGTCCAGTAACCTGGAGCACTTTGTTTATTTTGAGATTTGTTTGTGAGAGTAAGAGAAGGTCCTGTAACCTGGTGCAGTTTTGGAGAAAATGTAAAAGTTATTTAATAGTCAATGTTTTATTATGAACATACAGTTGAATTTTCCATTAAAGAAAAGTTACAGAAATGTTTGTATGCTGTCAATTATAGTTCTTGGAAAGAAAGAAATCTGAATCTGAATCACTCCACATATTGATTAACTTTCATGGCACCAGTAGTTTTACAGCTCAAAGGGAGTAGGCTGAATCTGTATTGTGTGCCTGATTAGACCCAATAATGGTGCTACGTCACTGCCCAGTGTATTTGGCCAGTTCTGACCTTGCGCCTTGTGGTCGTATGTGATTTGTGTTGCAGGGATCTGGAAGAGGCGCTGGAGATGGGGGTGGACTGGTCGCTGAGAGAGGGCTACGCCTGGGCGGAGGACAAGGAGCACTGCGAGGAGTACGGCAGAATGCTGCAGGCAGACCCCAACAAGGTCTCCTCCAAGGCCAAGAAGAGAGGGCTGCCACAGGTAATGCAAAGATGTTGCAAAAAGTCGGGCCCTGTTCACACCAGAAATTGGCAGTGTGAGTTTCCTTTGCGTGTGTGTGGCTTTTGTGAAGTAGGCGGTACCAGCTACAAAGCTATATAGTTTGTTTTTTTAGCAAGCTAGCTCGCCACCTCCAAACGGTAAAAGACAAATTCAGGCAACATAATTGCGATTTCTACACACCGTGGACCACACAAGTATCTTTTGTGTAACAATTTGGCAATCTGGCAACACAAGATTGTTTAAGAATGGATGATCAGAGCGTTTTCAGAGCCAAAGCTGCCTTTCGCATTTCGGCAAGGTCGAATTCTTCGCACAGACTTCCAAACGACTTACTCTGATACCGATTGCAACTAATACATTGAAATTGATGAAATTCTGTGCAAAATTTCACTGTGGCAAATGCCGCTGTGACCAGAAACAAACACATTTTTGTAGGCAAGTAATTATTTAGGCATTAAGGCATTCATTTAATTGATCAATGAGGCCAATATTGTGTTGATTTATACCTCCTCCTAAAGTTGGGTACATTAGGAGCAGGCAACCACTACGCTGAAATCCAGGTGGTGGATGAGATCTATAACGATTATGCGGCAAAGAAGATGGGCATCGACCACAAGGGCCAAGTGTGTGTGATGATCCACAGTGGCAGCAGAGGATTAGGGCACCAGGTGGCCACAGGTAGGCGATGTTTCCCATTCATCCACTTCTGCACAGTTAAAAGCTTTTCCCTCACAAGTCCAAATTAAAATTTTAATGATATAACCTACATAAAACAATAAAATTATTTTTAGTTTGAGAAGGAACAGCATAACAGGGATCAAACACATTGGGCAGATTCGTAATGCTGGTATTCTATTTTTTTTTATGATAATCATTGTATGCGATCATAAACCACCTAGATTTAACTGTCCTAGCAACTTTTTCTCCTTACTCCTCACTCATCATCCACTGATGGTGTGCCTCGCCTTAGCTGTGGCATATGCCCTTATTTGGAGTTCCACCTTCCCTGGCTCAATTCGCTTTTCTTTCTTATACCAGAAACTAGAGCTTGCAAAACGTTGATCGATGAGTCTCTGAATGCTTCATATACAACTTCATATCTGGCATTTCGTATCATAAGTTACTTGTGGCAGGAATGAAATGTGTCGTTCTAACTTCTGCATGTGGATAATTGGTGCACCCAGGGACCGGAACACCAACTTGACGTTGCTCCAGCCATCGCAAAATATTTTGCGACCACCGTTTTTCACAGAGAGAGTGATTTGATGCTGCATTCTATTCTATTCTCCCGCTCTGAAAAGTCCTTGTTAATGGGTGGTATTCCCCTTAAATATGCAGGGGTTTTTTTGTTTTGTTTTTTTGAAAAGGACGTCTTGCGTCTTTCTTAGTTTGTGCTGCCTAGTTGAACAGCACTGAGAGAATAGTTAACCTTCACACGGTTAAAACCATACTTTATACTATACTTTGCCTTGTTTACGAAACCAGGGCTGTGCAGTGCATTGTCGCATGCTTGAGCAACCTCTGCACCGTTCATTTTTTTCCTTGAGATGCCCTTGTTGCTATGGAGAAGGCCATGAAGAGAGACAAGATCGTGGTGAATGACCGCCAGCTGGCCTGCGCCCGCATCACCTCCGAGGAGGGTCAGGACTACCTGAAAGGCATGGCCGCAGCCGGGAACTATGCCTGGGTCAATCGCTCCTCCATGACTTTCCTCACCAGACAGGTACGAACATGTCCTCGCTGGGGATCATGACCAATCTACCCCATTGAACCATCTATATTTATATATTTGTTTAAACCGATTTTTCTGGCTCCATGGTGGACTTGCTTCCTTATCCCAGGCTTTCTCCAAAGTGTTTGCAACCACGCCTGACGACCTGGACATGCACGTCATCTACGACGTGTCGCACAACATTGCCAAGGTGGAGGAACACATGGTGGATGGTAAGCAGAAAACGCTGCTGGTACACCGCAAGGGCTCCACTAGGGCCTTTCCCCCGCACCACCCCCTCATCGCCGTGGACTATCAGGTACCAATTTGCGCAAATATTGTATCCGTTTAGGAAATTATTGAGATTTGCCGATCATCAAATCAAAGAGCTGTGCTGTTTTGTTTTTCCCCTATCCAATCAGCTTACGGGTCAGCCGGTGTTGATCGGAGGCACAATGGGCACCTGTAGCTACGTCCTAACAGGAACGGAGCAAGGCATGACTGAGACTTTTGGCACAACCTGCCACGGCGCGGTACAAAGTGTTTTCTCTTCTTTTTCCTCACGACACATTCCCCGCAGAAACGTGACACCTGAATTACATTTCAAACTATGTATTTATTAATTTAACTTTTTGTGGTGAAGGGTCGCGCCCTGTCTCGAGCAAAGTCCCGTCGGAATTTGGACTTCCAGGACGTACTGGACAAGCTGGCGGACAAGGGAATTGCCATAAGAGTGGCCTCACCCAAACTAGTCATGGAGGAGGTAGGGGGAAATAATTTGGCATTCTGGATTATTATTTTTGTTTTTTTGTTGAATGACCCTTCAGGTTCGGAAACCAATTTATCCAATGAATCCTCACTAATGCACCAATAATCAGTGAATGTACGTTCTGTTTTCTAGGCTCCTGAATCATATAAAAATGTTACAGATGTCGTCAATACATGTCACGATGCCGGAATTAGCAAGAAGGCGATCAAACTTCGACCGATTGCTGTGATCAAGGGTTGAGGGATGCAGTTCCCCCGCTGATTCTACCTGCACTTAAGTCAGGACATCAAGGAGCTGTTGGTTGGCTGAGCAGTCAAGGACGTGAGCGTTGGGTGAACAAGAAAGCTCGCATAAGGCTGACGAGCCAGACATATTGGAGTACAGAGGATTTTTTTTTTTGATAATCTTATTTCTCATCTGAAAATGGCAAATCTTACTTTATTTGTATGCAATATGCCAGAAGTCTCAAGGTGAGCTTGCTTTGTAGTTTAACAGATTTAAATAAACCTCGCAAATCCATTTCATTTGATGACCAAGTACACCTCTATGGCTTATTTGTTGTTATTTGTGAAAAATATCTTCCTGAAGCGGCGATATTCAACAGTTCAATTGTTTTTATTGATGTGATTTTAAAAACAAGTCAGTAAAAGTGATACCCTGATTAATAAACACTTTATTGCTACTAGCAGATGTCCTAAAGACAAAAACTTCCAATATCCAAAAAAAAAAATAGAAATTCATGTCACGACAACTCACCCTTAAAGGTCACATATTATGGAAAAACCCACATTTTCAGTGCTTGTGCACTTGGTCTCTGATGGGCCTACTAACACACAAACTGAAATAAGATAACTAAGTCAGTTTTTCATGGGCTGCCTTTGTCAAAAAACATGTAATTCAACAAGCCATTCAGATTTGCCTCCCCCTCCTACATCAAGTGGGGGCTCATTAGAATGAGACCACCCCCCCATCTGAGTATCTCTACCCACGGCTTGAGAACGACCTTTGCGATGGTGCGCCGGACCCACTAGCATTATGTCGAAGCTAAGAGCTGAGCATGGGAACTGCTCTGTGGTTGGCTGCACAGACCAGCACAAATCTTTTAAAAGAAAGAGGAGTCAATACCAACTGTCTGTGACAACTGCAGATGAGGGAAATGGAAATATTTAAAAAAACTTTTGCCGTTTAGCACTAGCTAACGCTAATAGCTGAGGTAATACAGTATATTAGATGTGATTTTCTAGAAAGTTACTTGCTGCAGGATCCACAATAACATTTACGGTACTTGTTTATTAGTTCAATGTCTGTAACATTAACTCCATCCATCCACCTTATCAACATCAGCTTTTTTTGTTTAATTAATTAATTAGGAAACCGCGGAAAAGAAATGCATCTACAATAAACACTTTTTAGTGGTTTTGTTTGGAGGAACGGGGACATGGAGTGGTGATCGCTCTGATTGCACAGCATAACGTCAACTTTACGGGAAAATATTTAAAAGGGAAATCAAAACATTCTACTAGCAAAGAGCAATGGCTACTCATTAGATGCGCTTCAACAAGCATGCTACGATGAGGACATCGCTTTGATGGATGGATAAGAAGTCTCCCAAAACCCATCATGTCTCACGACCAGACATGCAACATACCCTGGTAAAAAAATAAAATAAAAATAAAAACCCAAAGAGAAAGAAGAAGCACTCTGTTCAGGAGGAAGAAATCTCCAACAGTACCCTCTTCAACGCCATTCAGAGTGGCAATTGAAGGAAAATACCGAAGCGGTCGTTAAAATCAAAGAGTCGGTTGATGCGAATACGCTTGCTATGAAAGGAATAATACAAGATGTGGACAAGCTGAAGAAGCAGGTGGTTTCACTTCAGAAAGAAAATGCAGCGCTGCAGGAATCATGTCTTGAGCATGCAAGATACAAGCGGAGATGGTCGCTATGGCTGAATGATGTCCCAGAGAGGTGTTGGAGAATTTTCTGTTGCTGTTGGTGAGATCGCTGTTAGAAAACAAACTGAGATTCCTTTATCATATTTATTATTATTCTGCAGAGTAATAAGAGAGGGAATACAGGTACACGCTCAAACAGTGACTCAGTTCCCTCTGAGGTACATTTGGAAAACACCAGTATTTATCCCCAGAGGAGGTTGGGCACATTCCAAGACAAGCCATGTGATTCGTTGTTGCCTTCAATCGTAGCTAACAGATGTCTTAACAAAACCCAAAACTAACACCTATTACCGGTGCCGTGGGAACTCACCCTGAGTGTTTCACACCAATGCTCCTTTACGAGCACAGGTCAACATGAGTGTTCACACCGATGGTCTTATTCGAACCGGAAAATGAACCCAGGAAACGAACCCAGGAAACGAACAAACATAGTGATGAGGCCAGCACCAATAAAACAACAAAAACCTCCGGTCATGTAATGGTCAATCCCAACAGCAACACCATATGTTCTTTCATTTAGACACAGGACATTTTCTTACACAGAGGAAGACTCAAATTATTATCCATTGGTAATACAACATATAACACATCAACTATTTAACAATGCTTAATCATCGCATTTTCCATAACAGAATATATCAATGACCTACAAGGACGCCGCATCTGGAGAAGAGACAAGCCAAACATGCAGGAAGGAGATGTAGTTTTACTGTGAGACAATAAAGTCAAGAGAAACAACCTTGGTCTCATCACAAAGACTTTCCCCGGCGACGACGGGAAGATAAGAAAGATCGAAGTGAAGATCAGCAAGGACAGTGCAGCGAGGCTCTTCATTAGACCCATCTTGGAGGTCATCCGCCTTCTGTCCCGACCCCAGGACAAGGAGCAAGGCCTTGGCGTCTTAAATGTATTTTGACATCTTGCAGATGCCAGGCGGGGAGTGTTCTGCCCCTGCAATTGGGCTCTGTGATATCAGAGCTTGTGACATCATTGTGAGACCATAACACAGGAAGTATAAAGCAGTGAGTCAGAGTGACACGCAAGCAGTCAGACCATACCAGAGACGTGGACGAACATCTCCTCCCATTAGCCTTGTGTCTGCCCTTGAGAAAGCACAGTCTTTGAGTGTATTTATGCATGCGTACAGTGAAGTTATGATGATGATGGTGATTCCATGCATTGCATAGAGATTAGTCACTTAACTGCATACTTCTGTACTGTTTCACAGTTTCACACGGAACTGCACTGTGTAACTTTTTCCTACCTCCCTCGTTTAAAGATAATTAGCAGGGTCGTTCGGCCAAACGACTCTATTGTTAGTCTAAATCAAACAATTTGACGGAGCTGCGTCAGGATCCAGCATTCTGGCTCCCGCAAACGGACCACCAACCACCGACCCAGCAACAATCAGCCAGCTGGCGTTAAGCCGGTCACAGCGAAGTTCAGAGTAACTTCGTCGGTCGCCCCGGGATCGCCAAGCTCGGACCTTCCTGGAATCCCTGCCTTCGGAGGGAACAAGGTGGCGGGTTTGGACCCCATAGCGCTGTCCAGAGATCTGCCGAGAACGTAGGCAGAGGAACGCTACGGTTGGTGATCAATTTTTTATTTCTTTCTTTAATTCCTAGACCAGCCTAGAATTCCCCTTTAGTGTGTTAATAACTTTCCTTTAAACGCACATTTCTCCCCAATATTGATATTTAGTTATCCTTTACCAATTACTCTCTTCCTCTCTATGGTTTACAGTCTCATTCATTTATTTCTACTTCATCTCATTACCTGACTATTAACTCTTTATTATGAATAAATACCCATTTATTTATTTGTCTGTGATAATTTTTCGGAAGCTTGGTTTGGGAATTCCTGAACGGTAGAAGCCACTCCCTGAGATACTGTAGACCTAAAAAAGTATTACAACCCTTCACCCCAATTATTCCAAGTTTTATATAAATTTGGTGGCGCCCATCTAACTCTAATATTATCATAGGTCTTACTGTATATTGTTACACCTGTCAGCAACTGTATTAACAAACATTGCAACAGGAAATACAAAGGGGCCTATTTAGAATGTTTATGTTGTGCTAGTGAGCCAGCTGTTAGCTAACTTAAGCCTTTTGTTACATGAAAACATTAACAACATTACAATATTAAATTGGGATTTCCTTGGCTTTTCAGCATGTTCTATGTACTGCCCATTCAATGCATCAACATTCACTACTTTGACTTTTAACATAACTGTTGACTTTAACATCATTAACTAACCTATGATGTAGTGTTTGCCACAGACGTACACGTATTGACTGGTTGGGTCCCACAATTTACCATTTTCATCCTCTCTGCAGATGGCCTGAAGCCACAGATCTCTTCTTTTACTGTCCTTCGCTCATTGGGAAAGTAAAGAAAATTGCAAACTGGGTTTTTTTAAATTGTTTGATGTGTAAAATGCAATGCAGCAGCTTTTAGGCATGGTGCCACTAGTCTTTTTCATTTTGGCGCTGGCACTTTCACAGCACTTGTTTTCACTTAAAACGGGGCATGGCCTGCTCTCATGTATCAAATGGGGGATGAATGGCGAGCCACTCCCACTTTGTGTAAAGTGGAAATGGCTCCAGCAAGGCATGCTACCGGAGGCCCAGGAGAAACAGAGGGCCCAACTGCTGACAAGGAGACTGCTCTTTTTATGTTCATACCAATATTCATTTTTCAATATGTAATTATCTACCATATACAGGTTTGAAAGCATCAAATGTGATGAGATTGGAAGAATATGATGGAGGAATATTTACTTAAATGTCTATGTTAAAGAATTAGTAAAAAAGAAAAAACAAGGACTCTGGTTGGATGCTGGATCAAAGGACACGCCCCAATCCGATCTGATAAAACTTCGACCCATCCTTTGTTCTTGGCTGAAGCCAGATAAGACACACAAAGCAGAGAAACGCAAAAGCCAAGAGCAAAGGAGAAGAACA
>OMKR01110710.1:0-16215 GCA_900302355.1 Cyttopsis rosea | reverse complement strand
ATTTTTTTTTTTTTTTTCTCTTTTTTTTTTTTTTTTTTTTTTTTTTTTTTTTTAAGCCGGAGCTCACAGCTCGAGCCAGGGAGCTCGCAGCTTGTGCGTTCTAATAATTAAATGAAAAAGTGCGCTCCGACTCAATAAAATATGATATATTGTACAATACCTCCACTTGATTTGTCCACTTGAGAGGGCAGAACACCGTACCGGCAGCTTGTGAGTGCCGGTACGCAAGGAAAAAGTCATGGTAGGCCAAACATTGAAACATAGGAGTGCCAGTACTGCGATTAACCAATTCTACCACACCAATTTTGAAGGATTTTTCTTGAAGCAGTGATGTTTCGAGCGAAATGCTCTTCCTCAAACTTCTCATAAGAGTGTAACGACTGGCGGAAAGACAGGCAAGAGGATTCAAAAGCACGACTCTGAGACAGGAGTCTTTTTGATAAAAGAAAACAGTCTTCGGTCCACAACTAGACAGTCAGCGGAGCAAACAATCTGACAGGGAGTAGACAAGGCGAGGCGGTTCGGTACACAGGTGGTCAGTAGATTGGGTAAACAGTCCGGCAGGGAGAAGGCAAAGGCGAGGTCCAGGAAACCGACCGAGGGACTAGGAAAAAAACGCTGGAACGCTTAGCACATGGTACAAAGACGAACCGGCACAGAGAGAGGGGAACACACCGATTAAATACACAAGGGAGGGAAGGTAAACACGCGACATGTGAAACTAATCAGGGCAGGGAATACAGTCACACAGGCGGGAAACAACAAAACCAAGAAGTGAAGACACTAGGGAGCGCATCACACAGAGTATTACAACAATTCTGAAAATAACATATCCCTCCATGGTCCCATGGTGGATGGCTACCAACTGATATAATGTTCAGTATATGGTGCAATATTCTAATTTCAAAGGAAATAAAAGCGACGATACAATGCAGGCGTATATAGCAAAGGGCTGCAAGTCTTTATAGGAAATGGTTCTTTAAAGTGACAATCTCGAAGATTTCACATTTCTTTTAGAGACACGTGCGGCGGTAATGGTAAATTGCAGGTACCTCGCTTACCATACAGGAGACTTCACTTCCCAGAGTTCCAAACAGTGATGTCGGTCAGTTGGTCCGTTAATGATCCTTCCGCAGGTTCACCTACGGAAACGTCGTTACCACTGTTACTTCCTCTAGATAGTCAAGTTGGATCATCTTCTCGGCAACCGCCGTGGGTGTCGAGGAACCGCGGAGGTGAAGAGCGAGTCTGTAGCGTTAGCGCCGCCTACCCTCTCTGGTGGACCAATCACTGCACTAACTGATTTGTTGTGTGTCGCCACCCGACACCCGGTTTTTAAAACTCATAATACTGCAAATACAAGGGCTTCCATCAGTGGGCCATAGGCTCAGTCACCTTTGTGTTAAAATATCCGGCGATAGAGAGTGACTTAACAGACATTTACGTAAATGAAAAAGATTACCACTTTAAAGAACTTTGGCCTGAAAGGCTCTTTGTGGAACCAAAAATGCTTCTTCTGTCGCTTCACAAACCATTTTCAGTTCCAGTCAGCACCTTCGTTTTTCTGTGTTTACAGAGAAAAATCTTATTAGCGAGAATTATATATTATATTATATCAGTGTTTAAGATTACCCATAACTGAAAATGTCACTGCTCTGAGAAAGGTCATTCAAACAGGAGGTAATCAACTTTAGTCTATTTTTTTTTATATCTAGTACCAGTTTATAATTTAGGGTGTGTGTGTGTGCCATTTTTTAAAGATTCCTATTGCCCCTATTCATCTCTTGGTGCCGTTGTCCTCCTATTATGTCTGTCTGTAACATAATGATTATAGACAACACTCCCAGACTGTTGTTATTGAATTGTCTGGTCCTTTAACATTGTCCTGCATGTGCTTGTATGCAGGAAAATTGCATTGACCTCTTCTCTGCCCATGTTTTCAGATCGATCTCTTCATCTCCTTGAGGTAGGCCTCCCCCGTCTTCCCAACTCTTATCATCTCTACTGTATATGACATGATTTCCTCAGTTTGGTCAAATGGTTTATCTGGCGTTTGAATTACAACCGTTATTACCACAGAATGTATTCTGTGTGCAGTCGTCAAAACTCAAGTGTCATCAAAGCATTCAAGTATTTTGCTCTATGTAGGCTAAAACAGATTCAGGTCTCCTCACAGATGACAGGTGCCATGTATTAATTTATTTCACTCCATACAATTAAAGAAAGTAAGAAACATCATATTCGTTCGTTGTACAAATTAACCATGATATGTCAGGGGGGATTCGCAAATATTGTTGATCAATTTCAGCCGGTCTGCTGTTACCTCGATTGCTGCTGAGATTCTAAGATCTCCAAACTGGTCACGGATTGTGCCTTTAACCAATTAAAATATACTTATCATGGCACTACAATTAGCATGAAAGCTTTCAGAGGAAATCCATCTCTAAGATTGTTTACTTAAAGTGCAGGTCATTTCAAAAGCGAAACTGATGGTCTACCAATTATCTGGCTCTTTATAACATGATTACACAAGTTACATCTTAATCCGTTTTTAATATTCATATGTATGTATTAATTAGTGTATAATCCCACGAAAATAAGAATCATTGCGTTTTCATTACCTTAGAATGAGCCGTTTATATCTACATGGGGAGCGGTTCACCTCCACGGAGCGGGCCATGTTGCACCGCTATTTTGCACCACCATGTTGTTTCTACAGTAGCCAAGAATGGACAAACCAAATACTGGCGGAGATTAGCGGACACCGTAGCTTCTCCTACACGGAGGGGAATTCAATCGGTTGCAATCTGCAACCTCACCGCTAGTGGCCTCTAAATTCTACACACTGCAACTTTAAACATACACGGCAACATACATAGAACATTACATACATGCATTATACATACATAGCTGTTGATCTCCTGGCTGGCTCTAGGGTTGATTGCATGCTCTTGCTTAAAAAAATAAGCAAGACAGTGAATAGCGGAGTAATAATAGAATATATTCATGTTACATGTTTGAATTTTCCATGTCCATGTCAAAGTCTGCTTCTTAATTACGACCTACGACATCCAGAAGTCATACAGTAGTTCGTACTCACCTCCTCCACACTTAAAGCAAACACATGTCGACAAGTTTCTAAATCAGTAAATGAAAGATTCTGCAAAAGAGTCAAAGCACCAAAGTCTCCCCAAGTAGCAAATATTTGGCACCGCATGAAAGAGCTCCCAGATCTAATGTTGGTACAGTACGTCAAGCTGAAATCATCCCTGCTCTCCTTTCCATATGGGAACACCAAGTGATCAAAATAAGCTGTTTGAACTGAATCCTAGTGTTTAAAACCTGTCGGCAAGCTTTGGAATGACATTTTGTCAATAGCATCACTGTCAGGCCTGCAGCCACAAGGCTTGTGGGATTGATGCTAAGTTGATGCGACCAACGTTGTTGATGCTAGCACCCTTGTGTATCGGAGATGCTGTATTTATGCTCAGCAGAAACTGTCAACTGTGGTACGACTCTTTGATACAAGGTAGGCTTATCCAAGGTTCAATTTTAGGAACCGATTTTGTTGGTTTACCAGAACTAGCTCAAAAATATTTCTGTTTCCTCTCACATGGTGGTGTTGGAGCTGTCAGAAGCAGTTAATTAAATTAATCCGGACCCCAAAACTTGTACAATTCATCAAGTTCCATCTCCGAAGCCACAACATTGTTGTTTGAATGACACATTGTCAGACAGGGACGTGACTTGTGTAGTCAGGACCGTTTAGTTGCATTTTCTTGTCAGTTCGACTGACAGCTCAACAGACCAATGAGAGTGGCCCTGGGAAGGTTATAAGTTCCCTCCATTCATGACGACGGCATCAAAAACATTGTTCCAGGCTTGTTTCTCCTTCCTACTTAACTGAGAAAGCCTGGGAATGAGGTTAGTCATCCTGTATTTGATCAATGCTTACTTTCCAATCCCATAGACTCCAGTCTGCAGCATATTAACTCAGCAGCTATTGACCTTGTGGAGTTGTGGTGTGAGTTTTCTCACAGGATGTGGTGTGTTTGTGTGTTTTCTAGTGTGTGTGTCTGGGTGTTCACATATGATGCAAGCATAAGTCAGATACTGAAGCGATATGTCTCAGACTGCCCTGAGGATTCTTGGCACATGCCCGACGGGCCCTCACAGATATTCCTGGAGAAAATACTTTGAACGGCAGAGAACCACTGTTCTATTGTACCACAGAATTCTCTGACCGCTACAATAAATAGCAGTCTTCAAATAATCATATTTCACCCATTGAATAATGTGATTATAATCTGTCTTAGAATTAATATGACTAATGACAAGGAACAAATGTCTCCATGCAATAGAACTTCAACCAATGCTGGAATGAAAAAAAGAAAAAATAGGGCCATGTACCATGGGAGTGAATTTATAATGTAATTACGGGTAAATTTAAATCAGATTTTGCCTTTAGCCTTTCTCCGATGGCGCCATACATCTGCCCTGCGAGTCCCCGTCCTTAAAAACAAGAGAATGATCCATTACTCCTCTCTTTCTGTCTCTCCCCTAGCTCCATTTTTAACTCAGTTGCAACTGTATTTTCCTACCGCTCTTCCCCTCTTGTCTCATCATCCTTCGCCCTCCATTTTTCTTCACCAATTTCTCGACGATCTTTCTAACCGTGCACGTATGTACAGAATGTTAAACATAGGTTATAACAGTGGGATTTCAAACGCTATGAGAGCGCTGGAGGAAGTTGGCTTCCTTTTCCAAAAGTGACGATGTCATCGGCTTCGCTAGTGCGGGAGTCACCTAAAGTCGGCCGCTAAAATAAATCATTTTATGCCAATTTCTGCCACTGCGTGAGTTTGTCTTGTAAATCATGTCACGCTTGGTTGTATCTCGCCACTTCCTCTCCCCGTGGAAGATGACGTGGGAAACGTGTTCTGAGCCATTTGTATTATCTGCACATCCTCTGATCTGCGTTCTCACACCTCATTGATTCACGCTGCATCTTCTCTCTGATCGTTATCCGCGAGGCATCGGAGGAGGAGGCCCTGCGAGATCCGTTGGCCCCCAAACAAATTTTGTGATCCTGGCACCGTGGAACTGCAGTCATAACCATCAAATTGCACCCCACGGTTATAAGTGAATCAGCAACACAGCACACAAAATTAATTTGTGACTTCAGTTTGAGATGATGGAATCGTCTGTGAATTAGCACACATCATTAATTTTCACATAAAATATGCGAACTTGTGGAGACCAGGGTTGTGTGGATTTAGTTGACAAATGTTAGCCTTTTCATTTAGCCTTAATCTACATGGGACTTGGGGCATGTAGCACTTCCAAATGTATGAGGCCATTGATGTCGTTGTTAAGCCGGGGGTTGGCGTCCTCTTCAGTTTATCATTCTTTTCATTTTGGGATCTAAAGTAATTTCTCTATGGTGAAAATGAATATGATTTGAGCATAATACCTTTGTAATAGCACTTTGCCTTATAAATTATGGTGTTGACCAAACCATGTGCTCAGTTCCCTAGCTACTTGTTCTAGCATTTAATGATTTTGATGGAAAGGTTGCTTCATTCAACTATAGACTGTGTGGGGGAGTCTCTTCTTTTGGTTCTTCTCCTACACAGCTGTTCTATATTGTATCTCTCCACACCATTACATATTTCATATGAATGACCCCCCTGGATATTTCAGACACCCTGGCCTGGCCAGCCACGCCTACAGTAAGGCGAAGCCCTACAGTATAAAGCGTGGTATCACTGATTTGTTTTATCTCCACCTGAGGTGCAGTACATGCGATCAGAAGCTGACAAGCTAGAGGAAAGACAACAAATCAACCAGGATAACAATACGGTATCCACTTCCCAGCATAAGGAGTGGGCGCCTTCGGGCAGCTGCTAAGCGGCTAATCTGGTTGTGCAGAGGGTGTGGGACCCCCACTGGGCGTATTCACTCTATGCCGGTTCTTGTATTTATGGTTCTGCTTCTGTCATTATACATGTAGACCGCTGAAAAGCTAGACGGCAGTGTTATTTTAGCACGGATGTAATAAAAATGGAACATCACATCCGATGTTCACGGATATTTCAGTACAGTCCAGGCCGGGCAGCGGCTAACTTACACAGGGCGAGTGCCGGCGGTGCTCTGTGTGCAGCCCCAGGCCACCAGCTCGCGTCGGGCAACTGTTTGGTTAAATTAGTTGGATATATACTAAAACACATTCAATAAAGTATATTTCAGGTGAAGTTCTCAGTGAACAGATACTAGCTAGCGGACTACTTGTTGCTATGGTAACGCCACAATTGTAGTTAGACGAAGGAGTACGGGGAGAAAGGATCCCTTCCTAAACTTTAAACTATCAAGTAGACCAGCTGACTGTAGAAAGTTCCTCACCACATGCAAATGTCTTCAATTACATAAATACCGAAATAATATATCTGATGATGAAGTTTAGAAAAATGTTAGAAACTCTACATATAGTTGCCGAAGAGGGGTGAATAGAAATCTGTATTATATTTTTATTTATTATTTTATTAATGTTCTACTGATTATAGTGATCTGTTTAAATACATTGAAATGATTGTGATCTATGATATGATTTGCATAGCACTTGCAATAAAATTACTAAACTGTGATGAAAGAGATGAAGTAGATTTATTTTCTGTATTTCTGATTGGTTTAAATTCCATTTAAACAGTCAGTTACCCTGTTGCTGTGTTGCCCATAGGACTGTTGCCCAGTGTCTAATCATGTTGCTGGTTGATGTTGACATTGTCGGTTGATGTTGATATAAATGTTTATAATAATAATAATAATAATAATAATAATTAATAACTTCTCCCTCGGAGAAGGGGGGGGCGGTGGCTAGACCACAGTCTTTGCCCCTCCTCTGAGGAGATTGAAATTGATGTTGTGTCACTGTTTCTCTCAGGCGAGGACACGGAGGCGGAGCCAGAAGGAGGTGGCCCAGGGGGGCCATCTCTGGCCCTCCGACTTAGGGAGGTTATTAGTAGGGCGGCTGGAGCACTAGACATCGCCCTACATGAGGACCTGAGAGGACCCCCCTCTTGGTTTGAGAATGAGGCAGAGGCATGGCAGGAATGCGCGATTCCCACAGTATTGGCTGCGGATCGCTTCCCCCAGTGGACCAGGCCTTGCCGGCCCTAGTGTCCCCTTCTAGATCGGTGCTGGGTAGGGTCAGCTGCCCTAGTAAGAATTGCAGGACCATGGACGGCCTGCTTTCCAAAATGTACAGGGCTATGGCCGTCCAGGCGTGGCTGGTGAACACGGGGGCCAGACACAGGGGGCTTTGGACTTAGCAGCGGCTTTCCTCCTTCCTTCTGATGGTAATGAAGGAGCAAGCAGCGGAGGCAGCGGGAAAAGCCTTGACCTCCAGCCATGTTTGGCTCAGACACAGTGACAATGTTTCAACAGGCCCAGGAGTCCGCTGTTGCACTTGTGAAGTGACAGACACCCTGGGCCAGCATCATGGTGGCCTAGAGCCACTCGGCCCCAGGGTCCCCTGGAGCAGCCCCAGTGGGGCCCAGGAGACCTTAGACCCCAGCTTGAGACCTTTCACAGGCAAAGGGCTCAACAACAGGCGAGAAAAAGGGACAGCACCTGGGCCAGAGGGCCCTTGAGACCACCGCCTTGCTCCTGATGGTGTGCTGGGCCCAGCTCGCCTTCGCTCCCTTTGCAGCTGGGGCGGTGCTGGGGGCAAGTCCCTGGGTCCTCTCCACCATGACAAAGGGTTAACGGTTGCAATTTTCCCACAGCCCTCTTGTGACAGGGTTGGCCACCTTTTCTGTGGTGCTGGCAACACAGGGAGGTTCTGCAGGGGGAACTGGCCTTGATCCTGGCCAAGGGTGCCATAAGAGAGGTGGAAAAACATGACCTGCAACCAGGGTTCTACTCCTGTTACTTCCTCGTCCCCAAGCGCATCTAATTCTGGATCTCAGGGGGTTCAACGAATATCTTTGCCCCCTCAGATGCAGGATGCTGACAGTGCCGAGGGTGAAACAGGCCATCAATCCAGATGACTGGTTCACTACAGTCGACCTCAAGGATGCCTATTTCCAGATACCAATCTGGAAAGGGCACTGGCACTTCCTGAGGTTCGGATTCGAGGGCAGGACCTACAAGTTTCGAGTCTTCCCATTCAGTATCTTCTTGGTGCCCCGGACATTCACAAGATGCATAGATGCAGTCCTACACTAGATGAACCCCCTTGCGTCTACAGCTCAGGAGATCCTGCAATTCCTGCAGGAGCAGATGGACGCAGGGAAGTCCACCACTACCCTCAGAGGTATGATGGCCGATATCAAGGCTGCTCGTGTCAGGGATCATAAGCTCAGAGAGGGCTGTTGTAGTCTGATCTTGCGGTTCCTCATGGGTGCCCGGAGACTTGCAGCCCGCCGCTGCAAATCACATTGTGGGACTTGGACCGGGTCCTAGGGGCATTACAGCATGCCCCTTTCGAGCCCCTTTAGTCTATAGACTAGTGGCTATCACTTAAAACAGCTTTCCTACTGGCGGTGACCTCCGCTAGGGGAGTGGGGGAACTACAGGCTCTGTCTATCCATCCAGACTGCTGTAGGTTCCTGCCGGATAGTGATCCTGCGCCCAAATCCAGCATTCCTCCCTAAAGTGCTCTCTAAGCTGCATTTGAGCCAGTCAGTCAATCTTCACTCACTCAACTCTTCCAGCACGAGGTGGGAGCAGAACAACAGTGGTGGCCTTGGTGCCCGGTCAGGGCTCTTACAGCATACATCCAATGCACAAAGGTGCACAGACCAGCTGTTTGTTTGTGTCAAACCAGACTGCTTGGGAAGGCCACTGTCCAAGTCTGATCCAGACTTTATTGACATTCCCATCCCATCCCATCCTTAAGCTCCAGGCCCATTTGTTGGGTTCCGAGTGAGGTGGAGGAGTTGGAGTTTGGGAGGGTGGTGTGGGTCAGCAGTTGGTGCCACATACAAGTTCATACCCTAAGGAATCATTTGAGATGCAGCTTTGGTACACTTTCTAGCCTTTTTTCACCAATGGGGAAAAATTGTCAAAAATCCCCCCAAAAGACCACCTGAAGACCTGATGACCTTGACAAACACTTTAGAAAACTTAATGCTGTGATGCAGCATCAATAATTTTGGAAAACTGGAGATTTGTGTGAATTTGACAATTTTGACGATTGGATGACAAGCAGTTTTTTCTAAAAATGGCTCAGAAAAACCCACTTATCTTCAATGTACCTGGACATCCCAAACATTTTCTGAATGGTCTGGGTGTCTAGATTCTGGGTCTAGAGTTTCATGAGGCTGTGATTATCCTGGAGGTCACAACAGGTCATTTGTACACGGCACGTACGCGGCATGGTGGCTCAGTGGTTAACACTGCTGCCTCACAGCAAGAAGGTCCTGGGTTCGATTCCTGCCTGGGGCACTGTTGGCACTGTGCTCCGGTGGGTTGTCTCCCAATCAGGGGCCTTTCTGTGTGGAGTTTGCACGTTCTCCCCGTGTTCGCATGGGTCTCCTCCAACATAAGGACCCTGACTAAAAACGTGCAGAACACTTCCTGTCCTGTCCCTGACCACGGCATGGACCCACCACCTGGAATTGGTCCCTGGGCGCCGACAAAGTGAGGGCTGCCCACTGCTCCTGGCTGCCCCTGGAGGAAGGACGGCCAGGATGGGATAAATGCAGAGACTGTATCTCATCGTTCGCCACTCCTGCATGTGTGTGTGTGTCACCCTCCGCAGGTGTGTGATTAATAAATCATTCTTCTTCTTCCTCCGTTTATGGCAGTGTTCTTGAGATATGGTTCTCCATGGGAGAGGGGGATTCAAAGGCTGGAGGGAGGAAAAGAGGTGATAGAGTGTAAAGGGGATGGGGTCAGCATTTGTCTACACCTAAAACGACGAAAGGGTCAATTGTTATCTGCTCATCTTGCTTATGTTTAAGTATCTTGGGGTGGAAACTCCAGGGTCCGGAGCTTCAAAGCCCCCCCGGTGTGAGGGATTGAGGGGAAGCCAGTTTGGCTCTGAGATGTCTGTAAAAATCTCAGCAGGGCCGTGTATGCTACACATGATAAGCCATTATCTTCTACACATACAATACAATACACACAAAAATGTATCATACATGTGTGTGTGTGTGTGTGTGTTTGTGCATGCATGCGTGCGTGCGTGCGTGCGTGTGTGTTTACATGTGAGTGAACATGCACAATGACCGGATGTGCCTTGACAAAAACCTTCTGTACAGACTGCTTGAGGCATTTCCTCACGGAGACCCTGCTAAGACAATGGGACACATCCCACGCCCAATTAACAATGTGAGCAGACCAAATATGTGTATAAATCAATTTTCTTGAACAAGTCAAACAGCCATTTCACATCATTAAACACTGATATTGTAGCTTGAATAGGCAAACCAACCATTTCATTGCATTTCAAAACATGAGAAATTTTGATACATTTTGTTTCATGCACAAGTTTGTTTTAGACATGTGTTATTGAAGAATTTAAGTATTTACGCATTTTACATATATGTTGATAAAGGCCCAATAATTGCATTCAGGGGGAGTTTATGGGCTATCTCATTTTTCTTATCAGCAAATATATGGTTTATTATCACCAATATTAACAGCTTGTAGCCTACCTTTTCACAATACATTCAGTGTTCTTGTAATCATAATAACACTATTTCTAATAATAATTTCTGTCTGATTGCATAGACTAAAGTAACTTAAATTCTGCTATTTGATTTGGCAACCCAATTTACAAATCTCCTGTGACCCACTTGTGGGTCGTGGGTTCTTCTACTGTTGAGACAGGGTCCTGCTACTCAAAGGAGCAAACATGTTTTATTTTTGCTCTTGCTTTTTACATCATCATCATCATTACAAGTTACAATGCTTCTTGTATCAACTTTTTTTTTCCTAGACAATGGGTGTCTGGGTGGAACTCACTTTAAATTCCAGTCAGAGCGATCTCTTAAATCTTCAAAGCCCCGCGTTTGTTTGATGAGATCGATTAAAGCAAGTGTGTGTGTGTGTGTGTGTGTGTGTGTGTGTTTGGACGTGTGCAAAGGTTTATCCATGCAGGTAGAGAATCTGTGCATTTAATTATTAGTATTTTGATGACTTGGCTGCATCACTGCTTCACTGTTTCTATAATGTGTTCAATGGCGGAGACATTGGCACTGCAGGCAGTTCAGCTGACAATAAATGTCTGGACTCTGAAACAGGGTTACCATACCTAAAATGACCAGACTCTGAAACAGGGTTCCCATACCTTAAACAAACAAAAGTGTCCAAAGGATGACGAGACAGCATACCCCCTCCTCCATCTCGGAGCGTGGGGCCCCGGCTGCTGTGCTGGCTGGTGGAGGTGTAGCCCGGCTTGGCTGTTGCGGGGGCTGCTTGGCGGGGTGGACTGGCTGCTGGGCTGCTGACAGTTCCAGCAGTGGCTGCTTGGAGGAGCAGCTAGCTGCATGCGGTTACCGGTGGTGGTCGCTGCGGCTACTTCTCCCCCGGTCCTCCACTTGACGTCCTGGGTGCTGACGTCCTGGGAGCTAGCAGTAGCTCTGTTGAGCTGTCCATTTATGCTATTTAAGAACATTTACAAACTAGGTAATGTAGCCTATTCAAAACGTTAAAAATAAAATAAAAAACTAACGGTACTGTTTTCTAAATGGGAGAGGGAGCAGTGCGGCTGGATGTAGCGGTGACACTGCACCTGGTGGTAGCGGTGCTGCGGTGTGCGCAACAGAGCACTACAGGAGTTTTGCTTTCTCACTTTCCGTGCTTGAAAATGGCAACTTCGCATAAGATTCAGAGCAGTCTCACGAAACCCCACGGCGCATTGAAAGTGATGAAAGATCTCATGAATAGCAAATCGCAATTGCAGTGAAAGATCTCACCTCAGTCGGTGCCGGCCGAGGTGGGATCTTTCACCGGCTGATCCCACCTCACCCGGCACCGAGCCCGAGCACCTAGCCCGAGTTCTGGCGCACCACCGGCCTGCCTCCGCCCGCTCTGTCAGTGGCGTGTCCTTTTTACAACTCTATTTACTCATTTATATATTTAGATTTACATTTATTTAGATATTTATAGCCTTGTTTATTTATTTCAGGATTTATTTCATAGGCATATTTACTTTTGGTGTGACGGTAATGAGCTAAATTCCGCGGTGATGTCATGTAACCGCAGTATTGCGGTTATCATCACAGCCACTATTCACTATCACTATTCAATTAAACAATTTGTGGTAAATTATTTGGTAATATTATTTTCTGATATGCAATGATTTTTGGGAAATATGTCTGTGTGCTCAGGGTGAGCACACAGATATAAATAAAGTCTTGCACCTGGGGCCCGTCATAAGACAGATTGACTTATGATGGAGAAGAATGGATTCAATTTTACTCTGGTATCTAGGGTCACAATAGGTTTGAATATCAAATCGCAATGTCTCGTTAATGGCAGTAATTGGCCAAATTGCAATGCTTACCGAACTGGTACCTGAGGCCTGATGGTTGATGGTCGAAAAGTACTGTCATGGGAGCGGTCTGCATACTTGGTGTACACAAGCTAAATTAAGCTGAAATACCATCACATTCCGTCTCTTTAAAGTACTACATACTGTATAACATCTTTGGATGACAGCAGGTTTGTCAAACTTTTCGACCAATAATTAACAAGCCATATATCATCGATGGAGGCAGATTGGGATCTTGTGGACTTGCTGTAATTATGAACTAGGCTTCTGGCAGTAATTATTAACGAGGCTTCTGGAATCGCGAACCAGTAATCACGATAGTGTCCAATCAGAAGCTCCCAGCTCAGCAAATTTAACATTACACTACAGTGTGTGTGTCTGTTTGTGTGTGTATATAGGTTCCCCGTGTAGAGCTGACCCTCTCTGAACTCCAGGAAATGGCCGGCAGACAACAGCAGCAAATAGAGGCACAGCAACAGATGTTGGTCAGTAAGGTAAGTCAAAAGGGCGGAGCTACGGGGGGGTCAAGAACATATCGGATAGGCGTGCGATGCAGTAACACAACCTGCTGATCGCATTGCTTGGGAGGTTTTTGCATTTTGGTGTGTGTAGGTCAGCAGATGGCCACCGGATATACTACTTATGCACTTGTATCTATGTGTAGATTGTGTGGAAGGCATGACAGGTGTGTGGAAGAGGTTACAGGTGGGTGGAAGGGGTTAAGCTGCTTTCACATAGGAAGTCCAGGTGTGTGTTTAAATGCATTGGAGATTAGCGATATATGACCAATGGCCAATAAATATTACCTACAAGACATGATCATGATGACTATTCCCTGTCATTAAAATAAGATTTGAAGACATATATAATATTGTAATATAATACATGTATATAAATATAATTAATGTAATATTTCATACTGGCTAACCGAACTTTAAATAATTATACCATAAACAATATTCCTGTTGTCGAAGTACAACAGGCGGTACCAAAAGTGTGCATGCATGTGCTACACTGAGCGCACCGCGTCCTACTGTATGTGAAGGGCCCAGCTCTGCATCTGCGCTCCACCAAGCGGTGAGCGCAGCGCACACTACGTCCTATGTGAAAAGTACTTTAGAGGTGTGTCGGAGGGGTTACAGGTATGTGTGGATGCATTACAGTGTGTATACATTTCCTTATTTAGTGTGTTTGTGTGTAGTGTGTTCTTGTACATGTATGTTGAGGCAGTTGTGTGTGTGTGGATTACTGTTGTATGTCCTTATGTACTCTATGTATGTCTTTGTGTTGTGCCTGGATGAATGTGTGATAGTGTCTGTTTATGGACACTGCAAAAAAAATCAATGTAAAAAAAAAATATATATATATTATTTATGAAATATTTGAAATTAAATTTAAGTGGAGAGCATCAACATTCTGCTGTTCTCCTTCAACTTTATTTTAAGATAGTCAAAGACATATTTTCTCAAAGCTAGCTAAATAATCTAATAAAGAACTTTTGTAGTGTGTGTGTGTGTGTGTGACTTTAAGTGCAACTGTAGCCTGCTTGTGTGTGTCAGGCTCATTAATATAAAGTTATAATGTTTTCAATACACATTTGACAATTGAAATATTTTAAATTATGACTCAGTAACTGCAGCCAATCACACAGGCTGAATTGAGACTTGAATCTCGAACGAAAAGACCCAAGAGTCCACAGTCGCAAGTGACGCATGCGCCTCAACTAGAGGCAATGACTCCTGAACTGGATCGCGAATGACATCCGTAAGTCGTGAGTCACTCATGAGCATGAGCTTGTGAGAATTCCATTCTCAACTCAGAGCCGACTCTTCTGTCTCTCATTCACTCAAAACCGAACAAATGTTTTTACTGAGTCACTCGTAGAGTCTAATCTCTAAAAAGAGTAAAACGTTTCATCACTAGTTCTGATCTGCAAGGTCAGATAAAGCACAAATAACCCCAAAAAAAGCGTCTAATTCACAAAGCACCCACAAACGGTGAAATGCGGCGCTAACTGCGCTGCCACACAAATAGCGTCTCGGTGCACCGGTGCTATTTGCACGTATTTAAATTAGGTATTATGCATACATTTGGTGCTAAATTGGCCCCTTTCTATCCAAATGAGCCTCATTGCAAAATGCATCCAATTCACAAACCCCGGTGCTAATAGCCACACGCAGTTACAGTGACACTATTACCGTCTGCAGAAAGCATGTACTGTACTAACTGCACGGAGAGAAAAAAAAGACACCGGTTCCTCCGCTCCGCACGCACAAGAGGACCTGTCAACATTGGGGGTAGATCCCAAAAAGATTCGTAAAACAGTCAAGTGGAGAGCAGTGGCAGACTCTGGAGACTTGGAGACATTACCCATCTCCGCTGCACTCTGCTGCGTGTCTCCAAATAAAACAAAAATAAAATGTGTTTTTTTTTAATTATTTTAGATGTATTGATTGTACTCCTTTACCTAATTGAATGAAACAAAAAAGCCTTGTGCACCTGTGGCAGAGCAGGCTCCCGCTGACACACGGATGCACTGATTAGTGACTTTGCCACATTGCAATCAGACGCAAAACAAGTGCAAATTGCACTCAGCAGCAAAATGTTATGGCCGTGAAAGCAGAGCTCATAGCTCTGCTTTCAGCACCGTCCTCACCCAAGGCTACAGGGTTTATTAAATTAATCAAATTTTAAATAATATGTTTATTAAATCAGTGTGGTCATTTTCAACCTGCCTTTCTCTCCAACCGTATGTTATACGTCACACTAGGGGTCAATGCTGTTATGTTACATGATTTGTATTGCCCCACGATCACGTCCCCGCGAGTCCGGAAAGCCAGCATCGTGGCGCGCTGTCTCAAATCACACACGGGGGCGGCATTATAGCCAGGGCGTAGCTAGGTCCACGAACTACGCCTCATTTCTCACTTTCTAAACTAAGTCGAAACAGTCATAACCGATGCCAATTATAGCATCTTATGAAATTATCCACGACAGCCCAGCAACTCTGTGTTGTGTCATAACATAGTTATCGTTCAATGAAAAATAGATCCTACATGAAAAATGTATCTGATTTTAGTCACAAACACCTAAATAGCTGAAAAAGTTTTGTCGTATTTTTTTCCAACTAACCAATCAGATTTAATGGGGGCAGGACTTAGTTGCTCAAACCCAGGCTGTCTTCCCACGAAGCTCATTACAACAGGTGACATGACAAGCACAAACAAGTCACAACTTTAGCAGATGACGAGGCTACGCTAACCCATGCCATACGCTGGCGAGCGAACTTGTAAAGGTCTGCGAGAGAGTTAGAAAGAGAGAGGGAACGAACGAGAAAGGGCAGGAATGAGAGAACAAAACAGTGTGTCTGTGTGTGTGTGTGTGTGCGTGTGTGTAGGAGGAAGGTACAAACTGCTTCAGTCAGCAGCACACGACAGCTTTCCTTTTGGTGGCATTTTGGTCCGTCACCCAATTTCTCTCTCTCTCGCTCTCTCTCTCTCTCTCCATTTAGCTTAGCTTAGCATAACTCTCTCCCTGCATCAGAGAGAGTGTGTGTGTGTGCCCTCTGAATTCTTTTCATACATCCTGCCTCTCTCTCTCCCTCTCTCTATCTTTTGGCATAGTCAGTCAGTGTGTTTTGGGTCTATTTGAACCAAATCACACTAGATGTGCTACTGTGTAAGCTAACCTATCAACTCTTATTTGTTTTTGTC
>OMKR01110709.1:2695-14102 GCA_900302355.1 Cyttopsis rosea | reverse complement strand
TTGGGGGTGGGGGGGGGGGGGGGGGTGCTGGGAAACGCTCCACCAGGTGACTCCATAATTCTACTGGAGGACTTCAACGCCCATGTGGGCAA
Organism: Cyttopsis rosea; assembly: GCA_900302355.1. Classification (NCBI taxonomy): domain Eukaryota; kingdom Metazoa; phylum Chordata; class Actinopteri; order Zeiformes; family Parazenidae; genus Cyttopsis; species Cyttopsis rosea. The sequence goes on along the minus strand of OMKR01110709.1, from coordinate 14,010 downwards.
TGATGGAGAGACCTGGAGAGGCATGATCGGGAGACCCGTTCTGAACCCGAGCGGTTTGTTATTGGACTTCTGTGCTAGCCATGGACTGTCCATAACAAACACCATGTTCGAACACAAGGGAGCTCAAAAGTGTATTTGGTACCAGAGCACATTTGGTCAAGGTCGATGATCGACTTTGTAGTCGTATCATCCGACCCGAGGCCGTATGTTCTGGACACTCGGTTGAAGAGAGGAGCAGAGCTGTCTACCGATCACCACCTGGTGGTGAGTTGGATCAGATGGCGGGGGAAACTACTGGACAGACCTGGAAAGCCCAAACGGGTAGTGAGGGTTTGCTGGGAATGACTGATTCATGAATGAATGACTGCCACATCCCGAAGGAGGCTGAGGACATGGATTGCTGAGGTCCATCTGAAAGGACCCTGTTCAAAGCCGCCACCGTGGAAGCAGCCGCTAAGAGCTGTGGTCAGAAGGTGGTCGGTGCCTGTTATGGCGGCAACCCAAGGACCCGCTGGGGGACCCCAGCAGTGAGGGCGGTGGTCAACATTAAAAAGGAGTCCTTCCAGGCTTGGTTAGCTAGGGATGTTAAAATGTGCCAAATAACGACCGTCTCTGTGTTCTCCATGTCAACGAAAATATCGAAAATGTGTTTTTTTTCCATAATGGCCTATTCTCAAAGTTCTAAAAACTTTACTGTTTTCCAAAATAGTCCACCACCTTTTTCTGGGAGAAGACCATGGCCTCGGATTTGGAGGTGCTGACTCTTATCCCCACCGTGTCACACTCGGCCGCAAATTGGTCTAGTGAGTGTTGGAGATCACAGTCTGATGAGGCAAAGAGGACAACATCATCTGCAAAAAGCAGAGATGCCACCCTCAACTTCCAAAACTGGATACATTCCGGCCCTCGGCTACACCTTAATATCCTGTCCATGAAAATCACAATCAGAATAGGAGACAAGGTGCACCTCTGCCGGAGCCCAACACCAAATTTGATAGTCTATCATTGGCCCAGCAGGTGTAAGTGGAACTAGTGGCATTCATAATGATAGTGATTTTCTGTGTGACATGCAGCTTGATGCTGATGACGATACTGAGCATTTGGAGGTTAGCACAGAAAATATTGATGATACATTGTTTTTGAGGAATCTTAGTATCTTTTATCTTATACTACAAGCAAAGTTGCTGCTTCCGTCCTCCACTATTCAGACAATCATTGAAGATTTGCAGTCAATACATGACATCAGCCAGTCACAATTACTTTTTAAACTGAATGAAAAGTTGCAGGTGCTTGGGATTCCAGATGATGCCATTAGGACTCTTATTGATGATCTGAAAGTAGAAGATCTTTTCCGGACTCACAATACCCACACAATGAAAACAGATCAACGGAGAAAGACTGTGTTCAAGAATCAATTAAATTAAGCAGGCTAAGAGTGCTTTGCTATATGTATGTATAATATGTCCCCATAAAACAAACACTTGAAGCTCTTTTTCAGTGCAAGTCTGTAAGTGAACAATACAATCAAGTACACACCTGTGCCCAAACTAAGGGTTTTCAAGATGTATGGGATGGGGAAACGTTACTGAGAACTCACTCCAAACAGAGGGGTCTACCTGATGGACCTACCTGATTACCTGATGGACAGGTCTGTAAAGGAATACTGCATGCTATTGCTGGTGACATCTTAGGGTCACACCGGATTGGAGGATTTCTTGAGAATTTCAGCTTGAGTGTTAATTTCTGCAGATACTGTGAAATAGACAAACACATTTCAGGCATATCCTCTCTGCAAGGCCACTACTCACACAGTACAATCATACAGAGAGCATGTTCAGAGACTTGAAGAGGGTTCAGTCCAAAGTGGAGGTATCAAATTTGACTCCTTATTCAATGTCCTTCTTTCATGTATGTCAGTCTGGATTGCCTCCATGTATTGGCCATGATTTGTTTGAAGACATTGTAGCCTCTGATCTCACGTTGTACATCCAGCATCTGGTGAAAGTAGACAAACAGTTTGTTCCCTTGAGTTGAACCGAAGGATTAGCCAGTTCTCACCTCCATGATATAGGTGTTTATGGCTTCACACCAATTCAGGGATGCTGCTGTTGTGTTAAACAGGATGACCTAGTTGATTATTGCCCTTTACCAAAGTATGCATTGTGTGACATGCCAATAATTGTTCCACACCATTCTTTTCTCTCAATAGAGAGCAATGACGACCTTGGTGGAGGAGCTGAAGGAGATCATCCTTAGGGCTTTGCCAACTATTTCTGAAGCTGTTCAACAGCTTGTGATAGACAGGCTATTAAGCTCTAGTTTAGCACAAAGTAGTTGCTGTGTATCTCACACTGGCAGACCTATTACCATACCACAGGTCAAATATTGATCAGATACAACTTGTTCTTCTCTGCAACGAACAACATTTCAAGTATTTTGGTCAGGATTTGGTCATGGGTCGCCTGGTAAAAGATCTGAAAGACATCAAGAACAATGTTTTAGTGTTACCTGATGGACAGGTGTGTAAAGGAATACTGCATGCTATTGCTGGTGACATCTTAGGGTCACACAGGATTGGAGAATTTCAGCTTGAGTGTTAATTTCTGCAGATACTGTGAAATAGACAAACACATTTCAGGCAGATCCTCTCTGCAAGGCCACTACTCACAAGGCACAGTACAATCATACAGAGAGCATGTTCAGAGACTTGAAGGTCCAAAGTGGAGGTATCATATTTGACTCATTGTTCAATGAGCTGTCCTTCTTTCATGAGCCTGGATTGCCTCCATGTATTGGCCATGATTTGTTTGAAGACATTGTAGCCTCTGATCTCGCGTTGTACATCCAGCATCTGGTGAAACAAACAAGACAAACAATCTTGAGTTGAACCGAAGGATTAGCCAGTTCAAGTATCTAGGGAACGATGCCAATGATAGACCTTGTAAGGTTACTCCAGGGAGTGATGAGCTGATTGGGCATGCTGTCCAAAACCGGTGCTTGCTGAGGATGCTACCAGTGCTGATTGGAGAGAAAATTTTATCTCCAGGTGAAAATCAAGCTTGGCAACTGGTTTTACAATTAAGAGAAATAGTTTCTCTTATTTGTGCACCAGCCATTTTAACGGGCCAAATAGCATATTTGAGAGTGCTTATTGATGAATATTTGTATTTCAGAAAGCAAGCTTTCCCTGATCAACAACTGAAGCCAAAGCATCATTATGTCAGCCACTATCCAGAGCTCATAATCTGCTTCAGACCACATATTCGTTTGTGAACATTATGAGAGCAAGCACACTTACTTCAAACAGTGTGCAAGGAAACTGCATAATTTTAAAATCTTGTGCTTAACTCTTGCAGAGAGGCATCAGCTCCTCCAGGCATATCTTAATGCTGGCGATCTCTTCCCACCAGCTGTTGTAGTGGAAAAGGCGGCCGAGTATTTTCCTACGGACTACAATCATAGCATCAGGGAATCGGTATTGAGCTTTGATTTTGGCCCTGACAATACTTTGATTGCTCATGAGGCAACTGTGAAAGGCAAAAAATACAAAAAAACATGCTGGTTGTTAGAGATGAGAGTTCTGAGGGTCTTGTCATTGGAAAGATCATTGAGTTGCTTATCCACAATAATTCAGCAGTGTATTTTGTCACTGAAAAATGTAAGGCTCCTCCATGATGTATGTGTTTATGGCTTGATTATTACCCTTTACCACAGTACGCATTGTGTGACATGCCAATAATTGTTCCACACCATTCTTTCCTCTCAATAGAGAGCAATGATGACCTTGGTGGAGGAGGTTAAGGATATCATCCTTAGGGCCTTGCCAACTATTTCTGAAGCTGTTCAACAGCTTGTGATAGGCAGGCAATTTAGATTTGGTTTAGACTCAATAGAAGACCTCAAATATGTGAAACAAGAGGACATTGGAGACTTATTACCTGTATTTGCTTAAAACGATAAATTACATTTTTGAAAGAAACAACAAACTGTTGTATGTAATGGTTTACATGGTATACTTTCTAAATCCAAAATGATGAAGTTAATATTGCCTATAGCCAACTAGTGTTTTTGAATGATATTATTTGAAAAAACAAATGGTTTAGAGAAATGAGCACAATTGGAGATATGTTTTTGCAAGTGGACTCTTCAAAGTTCAAAGTTCAAAGTGTTTTATTGTCAAGTGTACAGTACAACACAAGGTCATTCTGGACAATGAAATTCTTGTGGCAGGGCAAGCAACAACTACGTAGTAGCACAAACAGATAGGACTTAAGTACAACAAAGACTGTAAGTACAACGTACAAGTACACACGTACAACGTACACATGGTGCTACACCTATTGCTGTCTGTGTGACCAAGGCAGGAAATCAAAAGCACATGACTGTACCATGGTTGTATGAGCATCAAAAAACCACAGCTGTTCTTCTTTCCACCACAAACCCAATATCACAATAACTATTCCGTAACAATAAAAACTTCACATCTCTGCATGTTACTGTGCTACTATTGTTATTGGGGGCAGTTGAAATGAGAGGCAGAAACTGCCCACCTTCTTGACGGGGCTTGCTGCATTATTTTCCACCTTCTACACCTTTAATCTCCAATACCAAGAAGATGCAGCATGCACATTCAAATTCATCCAGAGGTTAGATACTTTCAGTAAAACCTGTATTTTTCTGATCTTTTCAATGACATGTTATTGCACATCTATACATTTTCTGCCTTTTATTATGTTGTTAATCTGAGTGAGTTACACAACTTGATTTTTACAGTGTCTGAAGAAACACTATAATTTTTCAGACGCTTCGTTGGAATAAACCCTGAGAGGCACCTCAAGTCTTATCAAAGAAAACTGGCAAAGTCACCAACAAAAAGACAACAACAGTAAATCCACATGTATCCACTCTGGTGAGGAGACTTATGGACTTTGAGTGGGACTTCATTTAACATGGTGAGATTACTCAATCCCATTACTACTGTATGTATGTATGTATGTGTGTGTGTCACCCTCTGCATGTGTGTGATCAATAAATTGTTCTTCCTTACAAAGAGTTCATAGAAGATGAATTCAGACCTTTTACTTAAAAGGTCTGAATTCATCTTCTATGAACTCTGATATTATTTTTTATTCTCTCATTCTTTTACTCATGACATTTTATTCTCACACCTTGTATTCTTTCTGTCATTCTCTCTCTCTCATTCTCTCTCTTATTTGTATTCTGTTTCTGAAACTACAAATACAACTGCTTGAATGTTCCAGGCTCGGATGTTTTGGCTGCCTGAGGGGGTTAGTTCAGGGCTTGGGATATTTTTTCTTTGGATTTTTATGTTCATAGTTCACATTATGATAAGAGGAAATGAGGGGCACACACGCTGATATTGTATGTGAGAAGTTGCAATATAAGTTATTTTGGAACTCATCTCTCTCACACACAGAGTGCTACCAAGGCTGGATTGAGAGAACTGGTGTCGAGTGGCCATAAGTCATTCACTGACCACTCTCCTGCCATCATCCAATACTAAGACTTCTGCACTTAACTACAGTATATGCCTTGTTAGAGCCTGAATATACAGTTCATATTTGGACATGATGTAACATGTCTGGTGGTCTTGATTATATTTTTATTGAACTGACAGCATTATAGTTTTTATTTAATGTTATTTAAATGTTATAATGTAATGTTATAATGATCTTTCATGTTTTATTTAATATTTGTACCACTGATATGCCTTAAGACTGGGCAATATATTCAGATGTTAAATGATATAGGGCAAGATATTATCTGAGTTTTGTTGTAATTCTATGATGTAGCTCAACTGTCTGTAACTGTGGGTCCTCCACAAAGCAAGATTAGTAAGAATCATTTCAAATAGCTAATTCAAATTTAGCTTTACAGATTCAAAACACTACCACGATAATGTAATCTTTTCACATTTACTGTATTTCAATCAGGAGAGACTAGGTGAAGGAGACATATTTATTTGACAGATTTGGCATTAGGACTCTAGGACTAGAGTCTACATAGCTTGTACAGAATGTAATATGAATATATAAGGATGAGGAAGGATCTCCGAAGACCGCAGGAGCGATCTTCACCCCATGGAGTCCTGACGCTGGTGGTGATGGAGACTATGCTGATGCCTACGTCCTGGTGAATCGGAGAGGCTGCTGGGCGGAGAAGGGGTGGAGGTGGGAGTGCTTGACACAGCATCTGGAATGACAGAGAGAGAGAGGGCAGGCGGATACAAATACTCGCAGGGAGGCCGATGATTGGCTCCCCTGAGGAAGTGGGTGATTCTAGATGATTACCTGCAGCCGGGCTGATGAATGACATCGCCGAGGATAGGTAGCCTTCCTGTCTGAACTTTCGATAAATCTCCATCTGGCTAACTTTCTAATCCTGGTTTGTGGAACAGTCCACTGGTTAAAAGCTGCTTAACAGCAAATTATGCAGTTTCTTTAACTGAACTGTTCTGGTCACCTGGTTTCGTTTTCTAAAGACTTTCATATTTTTCAATATATTGTTAGTTAAAAAAAAGGTGATATAGCTGATCATGTCAATATTTCTGAGCCTAAGTGCCTTGTACCTTTATTGCACCATTTTCAACAAAAAGCTAAAGGCATTTTGAGAGAGGAGGCTCTGTCAGTTTTTGTCAGCACTAGTTTAACATGCAAATCTTCTGCATGTGAAGTTTCAACTTTATATTAAAATAAAAAGAAAAGTGCAATAAGAAGCTGTGGATTTTTTTCTCTCACCTTGTAATCACATGATTAAAAATTGATTTATCTCTGTGTTTCATTCACAAAGAACATTTTGTTATGGTTTGTGTTCTGTGCTTGTAGCCAACTTTGGACGGAGATTTTATGAAGGCTGACAACCAGTAAGGTCTATTATTGCCTTTTTTTTTTTTTTTAACAAAAGTGCCTTTAATTGTATTTAATCGTATGTAGTGTGACTATTCTTATGTGTATAACCTGTCGGTATAAGTTTAGGTTAAAAAAATAGGTTTATTTCATTTGTATTTTTTTTTACGTACATTTTAATAGTCAGTTCATTGTAAATTACTGTGAAAGTAATAAAAAAAAACAGTTCATGTTGTATTTGTCACAAACAGTACAAAACCGTATATTTTAGTGACAGAAAAAAGACGTTAATTTTACAGCAACTTAATGGCAACCCTGCTGCCAGGAAATTTTTTTAAAGTGTATATTTTCAAATGAGATTTGACAATACTGTTTATATTGATATACATGGCTCAAAAAAATTAGGGGAACACTTAATCGTCACAGTATAACACCAAGTCAGTTAAACTTCAGGGATATCAATCTGTCCATTTAGGAAGCACAAGTGATTGTGAATCAATTTCACATGCTTTGGTGCAAATGAAATTGATAACAGGTGCAATGGAGAGGCAAACGCAAGACAACCCCCAAAAAAGGAATGGTTTTGCATGTGGTTGTCACAGACAATTGCTGTCTCCTTATCCTTCCTGACTGATTCTGCTCTAGTTTTGTGTTCTGCTAGTGTCCTTGTCACTACTGGTGGCATGAGGTGGTACCTGCAGCCCAATCAGGTTGCACAGGTAGTCCAGCTCCTCCAGGATGGCACATCCATACGTGCGGTCGCAAGAAGGTTTGCTGTGTCTCCCGGCACAGTCTCAAGAGCATGGACGAGATACCAGGAGACCGGTCGTTACACAAGGGGAGCTGGACAGGGCCGTAGAAGGGCATCAACCCAGGAGCAGGACCGGTATCTGCTCCTTTGTGCGAGGAGGAGCACTGCCACACTTTTTCACACAGGGCCATGTGGATTTTTTTTTCTCCCTTAATAATAAAAACCTTCATTTAAAAACTGCATTTTGTGTTTACTTGTGTTGTCTTTGACTAATATTAAAATTTGTTTGATGATCTGAAACATTTAAGTGTGACAAACATGCAAAAAAATAAGAAATCAGGAAGGGGGCAAACACTTTTTCACACCACTGTATATTCTACAGTGTGTGCAAAACTACCATCAGCAATTCTGTTATTAAAATAATGCAACAATGTCAAACAATCCTTTCTACTTTGAAATGGTCTTACATCCCTGGGGAAACCACACTGGGAAACATTTGGCTTTGTTTGCATGATCATTCCCTTCTGCTGGCACCAAATTCAATATATCATCAAAATATTGATCCAGCACTTCCTGACCGATGTCAACAGGCATGAGAAACGTGTCCTGGAACATACAATGTTGCTGTCCATCATGCAAAAGCTCATCTTCACCAACATCAGTACCACTCATTATCTTGTTCCCTACAAAACTCATTTAGCCACACATTAAATTCTATCTTTATAATGCACATTTCTCTGTAAATATTGCTTGCCTATAACACTTGCCTTGTGCATAGTGTCAAACTGATATTCATAATGTCCTTTATAAGCTTCAATTTTACAGACATGTCTACAACACATGTCACAGGTCCATGTACTCCATTTTGCCCACCTTTAGGTAATGCTAAGTTTTCATAAATCGTATATGTAAAGCAGTCAAATGTTGAATGGGAATGGGATGAAGTCCCAAATTGTGGGTTGGACATTCAGGTGGCATTGCACCGTTATTATTCTTATAATGACATGTGTAACAGATCCATTACACAGTCATTATTACATTTGTGTAAATAGTCTTCAGTAATACATTTATCTACAATTCCTTTCCTCTTATTGTAAGAATCTCTTTTAGAATTTAAAACCTGATGTCTAAACAACAATCTATGGCAAATGTAACACACAAAATCTGGCCCATTATTTACTTTATCCAAAAACTGCTCCATAACAAAATCAAACTGCTGACTTTTCTTTCATTTGTTGCATCCTCAATTTGTTACCCGCTGTAACACGCTTCTTATGCTCAAGATTTCCATGATACTTCCTTGTACTCATGGCCTTTACATTCTGCCTGTTCAACTAAGTATCAGTTAAATCACAGTATAACACTAAGTCAGTTAAACTTCAGGGATATCAATCTGTCCATTGAGGAAGGACAAGTGATTGTGAATCAATTTCACCTGCTTTGGTGCAAATGAAATTGACAACAGGTGCAATGGAGAGACAAAAGCAAGACAACCCCCAAAAAAGGAATGGTTTTGCATGTGGTGGTCACAGACAATTGCTCTCTCCTTTTCTTCCTGACTGATTCTTCTCTAGTTTTGTGTTCTGCTTGTGTCCTTGTCATAACAGGTGGTAGCATGAGGTGGTACCTGCAGCCCAATCAGGTTGCACAGGTAGTCCAGCTCCTCCAGGATGGCACATACATACGTGCGGTCACAAGAAGGTTTGTTGTGTCTCCCAGCACAGTCTAAAGAGCATGGATGAGATACCAGGAGACCGGCCGTTACACAAGGAGAGCTGGACAGGGCCATAGAAGGGCATCAACCCAGTAGCAGGACCGGTATCTGCTCCTTTGTGTGAGGAGGAACAGGAGGAGCACTGCCAGAGCCCTACAAAATGACCTCCAGCAGGCTACTGGTGTGCATGTTTCTGACCAAACTGTCAGAAACAGACTCAATGAGGGTGGCATGAGGGCCCAACGTCCTCTATTGGGACCTGTGCTCACAGCCCAGCACTGTGCGTTCGCCAGAGAACACCAGAATTGGCATTGGCGCCCCGTTCTCTTCACAGATGAGAGCAGGTTCACACTGAGCACATGTGACAGGCGTGAAAGTCTGGACACGCCCCGGCATGACCGGTTTGGCGGTGGGTCAGTGATGGTGTGGGGAGGCATACCCTTGGAGGGTCGCACAGACCTCCATGTCATAGCCAACGGTACCCTGACTGCTGTTAGGTACCCGGATAAAATCCTCAGAGCGATTGTCAGACCTTACGCTGGTGCAGTGGGCCCTGGGTTCCTCCTGGTGCAGGACAATGCCCAGCCTCACGTGGCCAGAGTGTGTGGGCAGTTCCTGGATGACGAAGGCATTGATGCCATTGACCGGCCCTCTCGTTCGCCTGACCTAAATCCAATTGAGCACCTATGGGACGTTATGTATCTGTGCATACGACGCCACCATGTACCGCCACAGACTGTCCAGGAGCTCACCGATGCCCTGATCCAGGTCTGGGAGGAGATCCCTCAGGACACCATCTGCCGACTCATCAGGAGCATGCCCAGACCTTGTCGGGAGTGCATACAGGTACACGGGAGCCATACACACTACTGAGTCATATTATGAGTTGCCGCGATAAAATTCACGCAAGTTGGATCAGCCTGTGATTTAAATTTTTTACTTTGATTTTCAGTGTGATTTTGAATCCAGCCCTCAATGGGTTGATGATTTTGGTTTCCATTGACCATTATACAATGTACATCAGTAAAGATTTTCAACTTGAATAATTTGTTCATCAAGATCTGATGTGTGATTTAAGTGTTCCCTTAATTTTTTTGAGCAGTGTATATTCCATCATTGTACGACTGTGTCCCTAGGTGAGCTGCGGTCGCTCCGGCATCACTGCCAGTTGCAGCAGGACGCTGAACAAGACAGACAGATTTTTTTTTAATTTACTGGGGTAGTTAGATGGAACCATGTTGGGAACATACAGGGAACCTCAAGTTATCTTTTCCTTACCGCATCCAAACAATCCCAAATGTTTCTGCTTTCTTTATTAATACGTTTTTTTGTTTTTGATATCCTGCACTTCATTGTGCTTCTTCCCAGCAATGTCAGTCCAGCGATGTAATAATTGAACCAGAAGTATGTTATTGAGAATTCAGTTGGCAAAACCAATATAAGTCAGTGGAGAGCCAACCCCAACCCTCAAACATATTACTTCGAGTTGTTTGAGCTTGAGTCTTTAGTTTAAAGAAATAAACATGTCTTTTTTCACTACCTAGAAAAGCCACTTATTGGTCTGAGATGAATATGCAAACTGACACATGCCAGTGCTGCCTGTCTGTTTCTCGAAGTTACACAGCTCTTGACGTCTCCCTCCATTTTTATTTTATTTTTTAACCAGAGGGAGAGATCACGCAACACAACACAGCCGACTCGAGAGATTATAGAGGGATTTTGAATGGTGGAGAGACGGGACAGGAAGAGAGAGAGAGAGGGAGAGAGAGGGGGGGTTTAGTGTTGAAGACAGCAGCAGCTCCCTGAATTACCAGAGAGATGCGAAAAGATGGGTGCGGGCAATAGAAAAGTGAGAGAGAAACAACAATATACAGGGATGCTCCGCGAAGTGAGAGAAAAGTGAGAGACACGCAACGGATGCCTGTTCCCACACCACGTCTGTGCTGGCGATACAACAATTTGCGTAAAGGACAAGAAGGACGGG
>OMKR01110707.1:0-13560 GCA_900302355.1 Cyttopsis rosea | reverse complement strand
CCGTTCAGGCTTATAAAGCATTTTGCACCAGGGGTATAAAACCCCCGACCATCTGACATTCCTTCATCTAGTTCTAACAATGGTCCTCCAATCTAGAGATAGAGGGGTCAGAGGTTATCTTGTTTAGGCTCTTAGTCCAAAGGTCCCCTGGGAGGACCCCTCTGTCCAGACTGGCCAGCACCTCACTGGAATCCAGCCGTATTCTTACTATCAAAGCTTACATATCAAACATTACCGAACATACGAATCATCATACACCACAGTAGTCAATGATCTAATAATTACTGTTGATTCTGACTTAACATCCTTGTTGCTGCTTCTTGACTTGAGTGCAGCTTTTGACACTGTGGACCACAGCATACTTCTAAGCTGCTTGGAGAAGCATATTGGCATCGAGGGGATGGTGCTTTTATGGTTTCATTCATATTTATCATTGTCATTTATTTTTATTTTGTCATTTTCAACATTCACTTCCAGTGTACATGATCAAATAGAACTCAACGTGTAATTTACAATAAAATAATCTCTGAATTTTCTGAAGTAAAGTTTGATGTACCCGAGGGATCGGTCCTTGGCCCTATGCTCTTCGCAATCTATATGTATTATTTTTTGAGTGTTAATATTGATGATTGTATTATATCTGAAAGCTCGACCATCAAAACCCTTGGAATGATTTTTGATTCACGTCTGACATATCAAGGCTATTACCAAAACAGCATTTTTTCATCTGAGTAATAAAATTTCATTTATTCTATCATTGTGTGATGCTAAAACAGTAACCCATGCATTTGTGTCCTCCACACTTTACACAATTGTAATGCCCTTTTTTCTGGTCTTTCTAGTTATGCTACTAGAAGTCTCCAGCTTGTTCAGAATGCTGTAGCTAGAATCTTGCCAATAACTAAAGAATCACATATCACCCATTCTGGCCTCTCTTCACTGGCTACCAGTGCAAGCTAGAGCTGATTTTAAGGTTCTCCTTTTAACTTTTAAGGGCGTACATGGACTTGCACCACCCTACTTAGCTGAGCTAATTATACCATATACACCAGCACACCCTCTCTGCTCACTCGATGCTGGTCTGATGGTCATTCCCTCAGTTAACAAAAAAACTGTTGGTTTCAGAGCATTTGCCTACCATGCCCCATATCTCTGGAATGGCCTCCCAGTACATGTCAATGCTCAGTTTAAATCTTTAAATCAAGACTAAAAACATATCTATATTCGCTTCATTACAACCTACCCTAGAATATAGAACTCAGTTGAGTCCATAATCCATTTTAACATTCCTTTAACATTGATGTTATATTGTGGTTGTATTATTTAGAATTTTTTTTTTATTGTTGTTTATTGTCTTTGTGTTGGGACCATGTCGCATGGTGATTCTACATCTTAAATAAAATTGATTGATTGATTGAATACACTACAATACTGCCAACTGTAATGTACAACCCATAATATTGCCTGCCGATGCTATCTGATATCATGGCCAAGAAAGATTGCAAGATCATCCATTTTAATGTCCTAGGTTGAAGACCTTGGGCATGGTGGCCATGTGTTTTCATTGTGTTGTTGACAATATCACTTTACACCGGTTGCTTTGCTCCACAGCTTAGAGCAATCTGACGAATAGCATCTGATCCTATACAATGAATCAGTACTTCTGGTCTTCCAAACATGAAACAATTTTGACCAGGAACATCACAGGTTTGGTTATTCTTCACAAGCATCTCCATTGATGGCAGCTTCTCTGGTGTGAGGAGGATGGGGTCCTTATTTGCATTTGATCTCCATACGCTTGAAATGAAATGCTTTTTTAAAAGGTTGGACAGAACTAGCTCTACCTGTGGATGTCTCTCACTTTAGAAGCAGATCTTGGATACCAGACGTAGAAAGAGCACTTAAATTACCAAATGACATGCCATTTTGCTGCAAATCACACAATCATCTTTTTTGCAGCTTCATCACTGACATACCAGTACTGTCATAGAAAGGGGATTCTGTGGTTTTGTTAATAGCCAATACACTAGAATGTGTCTTCCACCTTCTCTTATGTACTTCCTATGAGTTAGCTGAAGTTGGTTTCCATGCTTCTCTCAGAGTTGTGCTATATGAAGATTTATCGCAAGTTCAGGCAGGAAGACTACCTAACTGTCAGCAGGTGGCATTTATCGGCTCCGTCATGCAGCTATTCAATCGGAGCCAGCCACAACCTCCGGGGAGCCAATCCCCGGGCTCCCCGCAATATATATACATCTCTCGCTCTCTTCTCTCTCTCTGTGTCATTTCAGATGCCACGCTCAAGCACTCCCACCTCCACCTCACCTCCGCCCAGTAGCAGCCTTGCCGGATTCCCCAGGACGCCAGCAACAGTGTAGTCTCCATCACCACCAGCGTCAGGACTCCATGGGGGGAAAGATCTCTCCAGCGGCCTCCAAGATCCCTCCTCCATTCTATGTTTATATGTTCATTTTGTTCAAGCTCCGCATCTTCAGGGATTCCTACTGCCAAATCATGTCAATAAATGATTATTTTTCCATCTAGTCTCTCCTGATGGAATTGACATGACTCTCAATGATCATTTTCTGTGTGAGGAACATACTCATCCTCTCTTGTTACAGATTCCCCTGTTCAGTATGCAAGCATGCTTATGCTAAGCTGAAAAGATATTGGGATTCATTTAAAAATTAGAATATTGTGGCAAACCAAGGGAAATAGCCAAGCCACCTCAGCTCCGGGGTTGGATACCCCGGTTCAGGTTATATGGGGTGTCATTTGTAAACTTCCACTGCTCAAAGACATGCTTCACTTTTTCCAGATTTAGACCAAATGTTACATCGTTTCACTTGTTCACATATATAGATTTAAGAATTATATGTTGAATCAAAATGTTATATCTAAATATTAAAATTAAATATAAATGCTATAATGCTTAAACTTAAATATAAATCTTCAATCAAAATTCGAAATCTTGGGTTTGATGCCACAGATATGCAAATTCTCATGCATATGCTAATCAGTGGCGCCCCCAGAAATTTTCATAGGGGTGGCCAGATCGGGCCAATGAAAATCTTGGGGTGGCACACCAAAATACAGAAAATAAATGAATCTACAATAAATACACACTGTTTTTATTTATTTTGTTTGGAGTATGGAGAGTACGAGAAAACCATCCTCGTGAGGGAGCATTTCTGCTCCGCCGACTCACGAGCATGGGGCTGTGACAAGTGCGAGCTCGACCCTCCCAACACGCTCACAACTGCTCAACACTCGCTCGCTCATCAAATTGACTTGTGAGGCTTTGGAGGAGAGGAGGGAATAGACAGTGGCTGAGAAATGAGCGGAGAGAACTTCTGAAAAAAAATAATTCTCAACTTTTGATTAGGTGGGACTCGCGAGGGAGGGGTGGGCAGCGATTGTATCAGGGTGCCCTTGGCCCCCAATGGCCCTCCCTTGGCGGCGCCCCTCATGCTAATAGGAGGGGAAGTGACGAAGAGGCTTTTCACATAGGACGCGGTGTGCGCTGCCTTCTGAACTCCATCATTGTGTATTGCTTGTCACTATGTCATTAAAATAATATGTGGTTGTGTACAGTACTGTAAGTCGTCACTTTCCCTCCCAATTAGCATATTCATGAGAATTTGCATATCTGTGGTGGTTTGGTTAGGATTTAGGATTTAGATTTAGGATTTGTAGATTTAGATTTAGTGGATTTTTGTAGGGTGTTCAATTTGTGGAAAATGGTGCAACATTTATGGTAAATCTGGAAAAAGTGAAGCACGTTTTTGTGCAGTGGAAGTTTACAAATGGCATCCCATAAGGTAGGGGGCTTTGACAGAGGAGCTATTTACTCACCCAGTCTCCACACAGCTGTGGAGGAGAGTCAGTGGAGAACAGAGGACAACACCACCCTGATGTCTACCGAAAGGCTGGTAAGACATTGTTTCACGTGAATCTGCTTTCTAGTGATATCTCAAAAGATCCTTGGAAATATGCTACATGGAATACTGTGGCTCACCTTGTCTTTCTCTATCTCTCTTCCCCCGCTTAAGGAAATCAACCACCCTACATAGCAACTGGGGGCAAGCTGGTCCTACCACTACAGTAACAAAAATTTCCTGTCTCTCTTTACTGCTCTCTACAATTAAAAAAAAAATCACAAGCCTTTACAGGAACCTTTACCAGGAATTTTATGAAGTGCAATGACAATGCAAAAACCATATAATAGAAATGTAGACTGAAATCAACATTTTCAAAGCGTCTCTGCATGCATGATATCAGTCTCATCTATCCAAATGAAACAAACAAAAGGAGTAAATGCATCAGAGAAGTGAAGACATTTTAACCATTTTAGAAAGTAAGGGAAATACATATAAATAATTACTTAATTATGGTTTCTTGGTATGTACTAGGCTGCCGAACTTTGGTTTTAATCCATTTAAAACATACAATTTCTGTTGTCCTTGGTCTTTACAATCAAAGGTTGCTCATATCACCTCAAATTCAGGGAAATAGAAATGAACTTCAAGAATTGTACATTCAAGCCTTTAAATAATTTCTCAGTGAAGTTGAGAGATATTTACTTCGGTGGACTAGAGTTCATTAATGGTTCACCCTTACAAACTTTATGTCCGCAATTGAGTACAAAAAAATGAACCAGGTCCATAGAAATAGAATTCCATAAAAACATAAAAAAATAACTAGAATGGTTGGTCTATTATAAAGTTAAAGTTAAAGTTATTAAAATGTAACTCCAAAGAAGCTATACCTGTAAATGTAATTCTCTTAACTCTAGTTAAGTGAATATATTCACATTAATCACTACAGTGATTATATATTTGATAAATTTACTACAAATAAAAATGGCTTTCCATTTTAAAATGATGGCAAAATCTTTCTGCCCTGGAATAGATTTGACAAGAATTTGTGTATCTCTTTTGACTGAATTCCATAAATGATGGGGTTAAGGCTGCCAGGGATTATGTGAAACATAATTGCAGACAGTTTCCTGTAGTCTGAGTACTGAGGAAAACGATGCAGAGTAATGATCAATACTCCACATATTAACATAACAATGTATACAAACAAATGAGTACTGCAAGTCTTTAGGGCTTTACTGTTCAAGGACTTGTTCTTGCTCGTGAGACAGGCAGCTGTGATCTTGGCATAGGTGAGGAACACACTGCCTATGGAGGCTGTAAACAACACCACAGTAAATGTGAGACCGTAGACATTGTTGATGAAAACACTCTCACAGGAGAGCTTAAACAATGAGGCATTGTCACAGAAAGGATTTGTTATCAAAGTCCTACATCTCTTTAGCCGTATGGTCAGTCCAAGTAAAATAGCTACCAGAACAAAGGACACTCCCCAGGCCGAGGCACTCAGCTTGATCACCATTTCATTACTCATAATGGTCGCATAATGCAAGGGCTTACAGATCGCCACATATCTGTCAAAAGCCATAATCATGAGAATTGTGTGAGAGGTGGTGCCGAACATGTGCGTGGTGAAAGCCTGTACCACACACTCGTAATAGCTGATGAAGCGTTGAGAAGGAGGTACCAAGATGTCTCCGAGCAGCCGGGGAACCATGATGGAGTTTCCAATGATGTCGTTGATGGGCAGGTTGCAAAAAAGGAGATACATAGGATGGTGGAGGCTTCTTTCCATGCACACTAAGACTACAATGCCCACATTGGCAATCATAATAAATAAGTAGGAGATAAGAAAAATGAAAAAGACAGGATAAATTGACTCTTCTGTGACCTTTAACCCTTCAATCTGAAGCATGAAGCTGTTGTAGGTGTAGTTTTCCATCTGGCGGAAGCAAAAGACAAAAAGTTATTTGACAGAGTGCAGTGATATACATATTCATTTTAAGATGAATCGGAGATCATTTTAACAACAAAACACAAGCCAAAGGTGCCTGGTTTTAAAACTCTGAATATTGTTGTTTTCCCCCTGTGTTCTGCTGTTAATTTAAGAGCACATTTTAATTTCAATTTCAATTACAGATAAAAGAAATGCCCAGAAAGAAACACACAATGCTGTTGTGCTTATCGTGTGTCTCTCTGACTTCCAGTCCTATCTTCTAGTCTTCTCTGCTGCTCCTCTTTGTCTATGGTCGCCTAACAATTTCCTGCCATCCTCCAGTGACAGTCACAACCTCTCCCTCTGTTGATTCTTATGGCAATGATTCCACGGTCTCATGAGACTTTCACTGATGTAACATTGAGGCATTTATAGGTAGGACATGGCAACGTTCATCAAACTATTTGTCACGCAAGAAGTAGACAATTTAGGCTGATCTGCCTTCTTAATGTAGAAAGAAAGGTTGGCACAAGGGTTGGTAGAATATATTAAAGCAAATAGGTTTATTAATACCACCACCAGAAGGCAGAGGATTTTCTGGGTGCATAGAGAACCAGAGAGGGAAAGAAAAGTGTGTAGTATTTTTGAACCTTTAAAATACCTTTGGCTCTGTGCCACAAAACCTTTTGGGGAAGGTGTTAGAGATGTTGAGGACATTCACTTTTGTTTTACTACGGGTGTGTACACAATGCCATGGCACCATTTGGAGATAGGGATAATGGCAGGTTG
This sequence comes from Cyttopsis rosea, assembly GCA_900302355.1. Lineage (NCBI taxonomy): Eukaryota > Metazoa > Chordata > Actinopteri > Zeiformes > Parazenidae > Cyttopsis > Cyttopsis rosea. The sequence goes on along the minus strand of OMKR01110707.1, from coordinate 6,957 downwards.
CGCTACCCACAGCTATTACTATGGTGATGGAAATGATAATTAGGGAATCTAAGTGGGTTGTGGCAAGGGCACATGGCTGTTTTCGATACTTGAAGCATGTGGTAGTGGGGAGGTGGGGCACTGGCAACCAGCAGGCGATGCAGAAGATTGAGTCTTTAAAAGCTGCTGTGGTTTCACCTCACTCTCTCTCCTGACAGTTAGGCTGGCTTGGAGTGGCTGATACAAACACCCCAGCCACCAGATGGTGGTGTATCTACATCTGTATGATCTGCATCTGTATCCGCATCTGTATCTACATCCCTGCAGACTCTTCTGACACTTCAGGGATGCCTCAGCCAGGAGAGTGGAGAAGAGTGGTGGCTGGGGACACAATGTTGATGTCAAGCTCTGGCACGAGTTGAAAGAATCAGAAGATGCACCTGGATGAACCCAGAACAAACAGGTCAACCTGACGTTGCGCAGGCGCAGATGAGACAACATTACATAACTCCCGCAAAAAGAAGGCTGTGATTGGACAACTCCCCGTGGAAGGACGGGGGGACATAGTATAAAAAGGTGGACTGGACTTAGCAAAAATAGATCATTCCGGAACTTTCTCAATGATTTATTGCTGGGTTTGACTTGCAAATATTACAATAAATCTTTTCGCATCAGACTCTTCAAGATTCCAGTAACAGTGGAGATAGATCCACAAAAGAGCCAAGAATTTTGTCTGATCCCGACGAAGGTCAAGATCCATTGATCCACGACACCACATACAAGTGTCTTATACCTTACACCAGCTGAGACCGTAAGGAATCATTTGAGATGCAGCTTGACACTGTATGTCAATCTTTTCTATCAATTAAAAGGTAATTAAACAATAAAAACATTATATTTTTAATTACACCTGATAAAAGTTATTAATATTTTGAGTGTAAAGGGGCTTTAAACATTATACTCATGCCTAATAATGGCCATTCCTGTGCTCAATTATGTGTGATTAGTTGCTGCACCAAGTTGTGGGTTAATACCATTAATTTTACAGCTTTAGTAAACTTTCTAGCCATTTTTGACCACTCGGGAATAGGGAAAAACCAATTGGTCAACCCTCCAGTTTTGCCAAAAGCACCTTTGAGGCCCCTCCCACTAGTCGAGACTCCATTCGAAAGACTCCCAGTCCTAGTCGACTATGCAACCTGATACCTCGAAGCAGTGCCACTGTGCAGTATTATGGCCAACAATGTGGCACAGGCACTGTTTCAGGTCATCTCCTGAGTTAGGATTCCGAAGGAAATCCTGACCAACTAGGGCTCTTCCTTTATGTCACGCACACTGCGGGAACTTTATGAATTTCTGGGCATCTGCTCAATTCGAACCAGCATTTACCATCCCCAGATCAACAGTCTGGTGGAGCGCTTAAGTAACGCTGATTCGAAAGTTCATACACGACAACACCCATAATTGGGACAAGTGATGCACGCTCTGGTGTTTGTGATTCAGGAGGTTCCCCATGCCTCCATCGGATTTTCTCACCACTTTATGGTGATAAAACTCAGATAGAGAGATGGTCTAATATGATAACAGGAGAGAACTCAGGATGTAAGACCACTTAGCGACCCAGAGGTCAAAACCCAGATGGAACAGAGACCACAGCTATGAACTGTGTTGTTCATTTTGTCTGTTCTGTCTCACTGTTCTATTGGAAATAGACCTGGACAAAACCATACAACACTAAGGACGACATGAAGTGGACCACGACAATATTAAACAAGATTATATATATATTCCCTCTCTCATCTCTACACGGTTGAACAAACACAGGAGAGACAAACTCCATTCTCCCCCCTTTCTGTCTCTGTCCCCCTTTCTTCTCTGTATCAGTGAAGACAACAGGCTTTAGTCATAAATCTTACATTTCCTGAGAGAATCGATCCCACTGCCTCTGCATTTAACCAAAATCCAAATCCAAATTAAATAATGTTTGAATCAGTCTGTAACCAACATAATCTTAATGTACAGACATTTTCATGGACAAGGGTACGAGTTCCACGATCCTGGGATTAGGATAACCATAATTAGGAATGATGAGTCCATGTTGCATGTCATTGCCAAAGTCCATTTTAACTGCTTGTGACTCTTAATTTTCTGCAGTCTTTTCTTTGTTGTGAAGTAATCTTGTGCATTTTCTCTTCTTGTGATAATGAAATTCTTATATAAAAGGCAGAGTACTTTAGCTGGTTAGAAATCCCTTTTCTTAAATTATTCACACATGATATAGATAGTAATTAGATTCATGCATTATTTCTAATATTAGAAATTAGGCTATATAAATTAGTAATTTAATCTGTCATAGGAAACTAACAAGATACAGATGTACTTTGTTTCAATGTCATTAGAATAGTTTTGAAAATGCTTTGACACTATAACATCAAATTTGTTGTTTTCCTTTTCATATTCGTACCAATATACGTTGTTACAATATGTAATGTAAATACATATACAGTTTTGAAGACATCGGATGTGATAAGATTGGAGGGATATGTGGAGGAATATTTACTGTCTATTTTATGTCTATTTTAGAATTAAGAAAAGGAACAAGAACTCTGATTGGATCTTGAATCTAGGTTCACGCCCAACAAGATCTGATTAGGTGGCTAGGAGTTTGAAGAGTTAGCAGAAGTGTGGAAGAGTCCCGAGAGAGAAACAGAGAGATAGCCCCAGAGACAAGAGCCAGGGGGGTGACTATGTGACATAGAAAGGGCTCCACTCTTGGGGTCCTCGCCTTAGAACTTCAGTTATTAGCAGAATGCCCAATTTTAGAATCTCAGACATTTTATTGGAAACATTTTTATTATTTCATTTTTTACATTTGAGTTTTGTAGTTTTATTTTAATTATTTTAAATTCAATCATAACTTTTGATCAATGTCGAAGAGCCAATGACATTATTTGCAAGATATTTTATAAGAGTTTAGTTACAAGGCAGTTCATCTACCATCCGACGTCGTCCAACAACATCGCCAGACGCTCTGCAGAACACCGCGGGCCGGCCTCTGCTCGAGGAGATCGTAAAGCTTGCTGTACGGACGAATCCAGAGAGAGACGGAGCTTCACTGCACCGCTGTCTCGACCCAACCTTCGATGCGTTCTGCCAGTGGGAGCCAATTCCACCGGGAGACGTGTTCGCCAGATCGAGCCAAAGTGACCGTGTCCTCGACACAGCTAAACCACACCAGGCAAGATCAATCCATCGCTACTGTTGGTGATTATGTTGTTGATGTCGGAAGGGTGTTGTCTTTAATTCCTTTCGCTCTTAATTCACAGATTAGGGTTAGAAGTTAGTTCAGAGATTCCTCTTTAGTTACAACCCCACGTATTCTCTCCAATCTCATCAGTATCTACTTTAAGTAATTCCTTTTCTATGATTTTATGATTTTATGATTTATTTCTTATTAATCTCATTTATTTGTTCATTTTATGATGACTTTATTTCTTATTTTGACTACCCTTTATTCTTCATATTATTGAGTGTTTTATTATAATAAAGGTTTCATTTATTGCCGATAAGTGAGTGAATATTGCACCGTACACAGAAAAGAATCCCTGATTTCAGAACTTACGACTAATTTTATGAGACTGATCAATATTAACGAGTGCGAATCATTATTAATGTGTAATCGCTATAGTCTTGAGTCTCGAACATTAGCCTCTGGAATCTCTTAATATTTGATGGAATGCATTCTTCTTTCCACCTGTACAATATTTCCTGTGCTCCTAGCTGTCACACCTCCAAAGCATGCTGGATCCACCACCATGCTTACTGTAACAGTGGGCAAGGTGTTCCTCTCTACAAATGCTTCAGGCTCTTTTCTCTAAACACACCCTCTTAGGTTATTTTTGGTTTTGGCAGTCCAAAGCACATTGCTCCAAAGGGCTTCTGGCTTCGGGCTTCACACACTGAGCATTTCTCACCAGGTTTCAGGACAGTTTATCTGAAATCGATCTTGGCCTTTCAGACCTTGGCTTCACTCAAACTGTTCCACTTATCTTAATTGAGAGAGCCTTCTTTGTGGCCTTCTCTATCTACTTTTAAAAAAGAGAATGAGATACAGAGTTAGCTCAAATGTTCAAATGATTATCTTTATATTCAAGCATCAAGTGTATCAAAAGTATCAAAAATCTTCAAACACACATTCTTTTTTTTTTTTAAACCTGTGCTGTCAGCATGCTTGGCATATAACAGAGTACTTGTGTGCCATTGCATCTAGGAAAGTTAATCTGCAAGTGAAGTTAAAATTCTCAACCTGCAATGCCACTCTTCATTCACTATTCATTCATTCATTTAATGATCAAGTACTACTCTGTCCTGTGGACGACCTGTTTGACCTGTAGCCTATTTGTTATTTGTTTATTTGCTGTTGTTTTGTGTGTTTGTTACAAGACTGCCACCAATCTCCCTCTTTGGAGCATGATCTTACCATGTTTTGATCTATAAACCACTAATCACCATTACTTCTCCAAGAGGGGGACCACGGGTGAGACAAATAAACATAGAAACAAACAACAACTTGTACACAGGAAAACATAATCATAGAATCATCAGACAACAACAATACATAATTAATTAATTAATGTAATTAATAATAAGTCATAATTAATTAAGTCCACAAAAATTGGAACAGCAATTTGGCATGTGGCCTCTTCCTGTGATAGCTATGTAAAGGAGAGAGAGAAAAAGAGAAGGATGTAATGGGGGGGGGTATTCGGGAGTGTGGTTCGAGGCAGGTGCTGGTGGTGTATGTGTGCCTGTGACGAGTCCACCTGTGTGTATGTGTGTGTGTGTGTCCACCGGGCAGTGCACAGGGCTTGTCCCAATTTGTTCTGGTGTATGAGGTCATAATTATAATGTAGCACCTCCGAGCAGCAGAAAAGGCCTAGCACCAAGCCCTGCAGCCACAGAAGCCCCCCAATGCACAGAGAAGCCGAGAGCCCGCGGAGCAACACCCACGAACACCCCCTGAAGCGCACACATACAACCCACCCCCATGTGCAGGCATACGACGCACCCGCAAGCGCACGGAACACAGACCCAGAGTCAGGTCCTGCACCGACAAACTGACTCCCTGCCAGAACTTATGTTAGCCCCCCAATACCAGGTGGCACCCGAGCCACAGCGACCAGCCACAGAACACACTGCACATGTGGACCAGAGTGACAGAGAGTGACTAAATGACTCGATATTCGACATCAACTCAAGTTGAGCAGCTCTGACTCGTGAGTTTGTGAGCCTGTGAGTCAGTGAGAGTGGCTCTGATTGGTTGAGCGCTTCTTCTGAGCCCGCCCTCATGAACAGCGCCGGGCTTTGAAGCCAGTTGAAAATGGTTGTAAAAAATGTTTTTGCGTCACAACCCCTGCAAAATTACTCGTTTCACTATCAGAATTTGATCCATTCAGTCTGATAACATTTGGAAAGTCTAGAAGAGCCGCACAATTAAATTAGCAGAGGGCTAAACCGGAAGGTAGCTGGTATTGATTTATTTCGGTCGATACCATAAAGGTATTGAATACCAATGCCCAGCCCTATGTGGTTCCTATGGGCTACAACAATCCAAAAAGTTGAAGGATGACTTTAAAACTCTGATTGACACTGTCCTGGAGTCTGGCAGGCAGTGTGTTATTTCGGGACCCCTGCCTCCTTGGTTCGGAGATATGAAAGTTTGCAGAAGCTGCATTGCTGGCTTAAAGGACTGTGGGAATTCCTTTTGTGGATAATTTCCATGCTATTTGGAAGCAACCCGACCTCTTCGCACTGGATAGACTTTGTTGTGTCTGCCGTCGATGGTGATGTGATGATGATGGTGGAAAGGATCTCCGCCGACGCCGACTTGATTGTATAAAGCTTGATTTTATTACAGAAAAGTTCAGCATCAACCCAATTAAATATTATGGGGGAGAACACCTCATCGAAAGGTCTGAAAACCATGTTCTGACGTGATCTCTCCTGTTCAGGCTTATAAAGCCTCCTACACCAGGGTTATAAAACCCCCAACCATTTGGTAACTCTTCTGACATTCCTAACTCACACTGACCCTCGCATACGACCCCCAATAAAGAGGTGGTGTGGTCAGATGTCTTTCTCATCTGACCCCCAGTCCAGAAGACCCCTGGGCCTCCCGTTTGTTTAAGCTGACCGACCCCCACTGGAATTTCGGCTGTGTCCTCACTGTTTTAGATCAAAGCTTACATCATCAGATATCACTAAATATATAGAACATCAGACACTACAAAAGCATAGCTTTGAAGCTACCAATTCCTTCACACTGGAAGAAGTTGAACTACAGCAAAGGTACCCTAGGGAGAAATCTAGTTTGGTTAACTAAAGCTACTGAGAAAAAGTAGTTCTACTTGTAAAAACAAATATCAAATTGACAACGTACATGTGATATGAAATAATAACAAAATAGAATACAAACAAGTCACATGCCAGCAAAAAATGCCACTCAATTGAGTTTATTGCAAAGAGTGCCCTAACGTTAATGTTTATTGTCTGTATGTAAAATTACAATGTGGCTAACTTATCTAAACTTAGCTAAATTTGCTAGCAAAGTCAACGTTAATACGCTCACCTTCATATGTGTTCTTAGATTTTTGTTTGGCGTCTTTGCAGTAGAGAGTGTATTTACTCTCAGCTTGCATAGCTCATAAGTAAAAACTTGTCGGTGGAGCTAGTCAGTGGTGATTGTTCCTCAGGCTGAGATTCAGGAGATTCCATGATGATGCTGTCGCTGTGTGAGCATTGAGCAACGCCCGCCCTTTTGCACATGCAGTCAAGTGTGTGGTGGTGGCTGCCTGACGAATGCATTGCCTGGGTATGCCTTCACAGCGGTCAGGATGAAAGAAAAAGGGGGCGAGGCTGGTCAAAGGGGGTTCAATTACAGTAGAGAAGCATGGAAAAATAAAAAAAAATCATTCCTTT